>PVKE010030816.1:0-19395 GCA_004027555.1 Craseonycteris thonglongyai
GGAAGAAGAAAGGAAGGAGGGAAGGAAGGATAAAGGAAGGAAGGAAGGAGAAAGGAAGGGAGGGAGGGAGGGAGGAAGAAGGGAGGGAGGAGGAAGGAAGGAAGGAAGGAGAAAGAAAGGGAGGGAGGGAGGAGGAAGGAAGGAAGGAGAAAGGGAGGGAGGGAGGAAGGAAGAAAGAAAGGGAGGGAGGGAGGAGGAAGGAAGGAAGGAAGGAAGGAAGGAGAAAGAAAGGGAGGGAAGGAGGAGGAAGGAAGGAAGGAGAAAGGAAGGGAGGGAGGGAGGAGGAAGGAATCCCTTTACAAAAAAATACTTTGAAGAGGTCATATCTTCAGATACCGGCCAACAGGCAGCAACTAGGAAACAGTCGCATTTAGGCAAGATGGACGTGTGAGAAGCCACCCCAAGGCCCCCGGAAGCACCCCACCTCCGGAAGCAGCGCTGGGGCCGCGTCACCGCGTGGCCGCCCCGTCTTCCCTGGTGGGGGCGCCGGCTCCGTGCAGCGCAGCGCTGGGGCCCCGGAAGGGACCTCCCGGCAGGTCAGCGGCATCCCAGAGGCACAGGGTTCAGAGGTTCCTTCCGCTCCCCACGGATCAGCGGAGGTCCCACCCTTTTGGTCACCAGGGACGGGGCGGGGGCAGGGATGCTTCCGGGATGACCCGCGTGCATTACATTGATGGTGCACCTGATTTCCACGCCCACCCGTGTGGGACAAAACCACGTCGAAAACGGATGTTGTGCAACTGTGGAGACGGCTCTGGGCCCTCCCCCTGCTCTCCGTCTCTGTCTCTGTCAAAAACAATAAAATAAACCTTAAAAAAATAATAATAGAGGAAGCCGGGAGGGCTCAGTGGGTTAAGCGCTCACTTGGCAGCCCCGGGGACCCAGGATCGAATCCCGGCCCCGGCCCGTGCGGACCCACATGCTGAGCTGGGAGCTCCCCCAGTTCAGTTCTCTCTCTGTCTCTGTATCTCTCTCTCTGTCACAAACAATAAAAAAAACACACAACATAACTTCATACAAAGCTGAAGACACAAATCTATTTAAAGGGAATTATCCATCTTTCAAAACACAGAAGTGTCAGCATCGTGAGAAGATTGGGCCCAAGGACAATGACAGATTAGACGCAGCTACATGAGGGGTCTCTGCAGCACATTCCACAAAGTATAGCTTTTCGTTTAGATACAATGCGTGTTTTTCTGAGTTAATATGGGATATTTTCAATTTCAATGATATTTTTCATATATATATATATAAACAACAGGTATTTGCAAAGTTAAATAATGCTAGTTTTATATTAGTGTCATGAGATGTTTTAAATATAAAACGTCATATTTTCAATAATGGATTAATATTTTTATTCACTTCTTATCAAAACTCTTCCAAGTTCATCCCATAGAAAGTGAAATGTGTGAGGTTATTGTGGATGCTCTGAATTTAGATAAATGTGAACAGCTCCTACAGAATAATTTGTTTTGGTGGTGATAATAAAAATGCAAATTTTGGTGCAATAGCATTATGATAGAACTCATATTCCTTTTAAATTAGAAAACCTTTGAGGTATCATGTGTGGGAGATCGACGGTTCCTGATTGGACCCCGGGAAGATGCAGCCTCCCCCCAATGGAAAGAAAGGTTGTGCTTTAAACTTTTAATAACGTTTTATCTCACACAGAGTAACTGAACTGCACACTTTTGGTGGAAACGGCGATGTTGGGCGTAAAAGGACATTTCGGCACGAGTGGGCGCTTTCTGTCTCCTCTGCTCAGCATCGGTCAGACGTGACCCTGTTTAAGCATCCAAGGCCTCTTTAGGCACCAAGCTCAGTGTCCGATAATGAGCTCAAATATTTCTCTCTTACATTTCATTGTAGTCTGTAAAAAAATTATTGGGAGGTATTTGATCAAAACTTCTCATCAAACCTTTGCCAAAAGAACATCAGCTGTCGAAGCTGAAGTGAATTGTTCGATTCACTCGCCCCTTTCGAAGAAAACAATCTTACGAAGTAGAAGACGTAGAAAAATATCCCCGTAAAGCAAAAGGCAGAACTTGAACAAATTAAACGCCAAGAGCTCAGAGTATCTAAGATTGGTTTTGAAATTAAGTAATTATGTTTGCAATATCTAAATTTAGAATTAATACCTATAATGGACCTTCCGTTACTAATTAGAATCACATGTATTCTGAACACAGGAGAAATGAAATTCAGAAGGCCTATAATTTTAAATCATCTGAATTTGGAAAACCTTAATTTCAGAGCTTTTCAAATATTTTGCTATATTTGTTGGGGTATTTTTTCTGTTGCTCCTGAGTAAAAGAGAAAATACAGTAATTGAGAAAATACAGAGGCTGAAATATATAAATATCTCAATATAAACAGCAGAATTGAGCATATCTTCCATTTAGCAGAATTTTTTGAGTGTCCCAACCATCTCTGTATTTACAGATGCTTTCCAACACAACTATATGAAAAATCGAAGCCATAAGAGATGTTTTTAAACTTCAGAATGAAGTTTTTCTGAAATGTATCTGAGTTGTGCCTCGGATATTGAATAGATCATGAACGTATCCCAAGAATATGGAATTATGTTGCTTAGCTGATGCATAAATGATCCATATAAAGAATAACTCCAAGCAGTTTGCCTTAGTGCATACAGACGCCTGAGGGCCGAGCGGAAAGGATCCAGCCACGTACCCGTTCTCGTTTCACTGACAATACTGAATATTTCCCGACAGCCCTCGTATGGGATTCATATGTTTCGGAAATCATTTTAGCGTTAAAATCGTTTTCGACTAGAACCACTTTATAGAGTTATCAGTATCATTAAACCCCACAGCCAATACGTGAAGGCTTTAGCGCTGTAATTGTAGGTGTTCTTATCGTTTTCTTGCACTCTGAAAAATGTCCCTGTGTGGATGATACCCTTCGTGGTCAGGGGCCCTTATACTAGACACTGTTCCAACAACGTATTTAAAAGAAAGCACCGGGAGCTCTGTTTTTAACTAGGATCTGGAGAGAAACGAGAGACTGTTGCTTCCACGCGACCTGCGGGAATAGTTGTATAAGTTACAAAACTATCGTTTTCAACGTCCACCGGAGAGCTAGGGCGGCCTAGGGAGCTGCCAACGACCAAGACGGACATGCAGACGACCAGGTGCCCGCTCTACGCCAGGGAATAGCGACAGCTTCTCCCGAAAACTTTTCGTGAGCGATGACATGGGGGGAACCCGGCATCTTCGGGGAGTAAGGAGCAACGAGGGGGACTCTGACAGCTTTTCCCGGCCGTGGGGGGCAGGCGTGAAAGTTTAAGCTCCCGCGTAGCCCTGAGCTAGCGGCTTTCCAGAGGCGAGGGGCGTGGGGTGGAGGGACTTCCCAACGACCCGCACCCCACACCCACGCTGCCGAGAGAGGGCGGCGGGACCACAGATCCAAGAAATCTGCCTGCACTCCAAGCCCGGCAGCAGGTAAGCTCCCGATTCCTCCTCCCAAACGTCTCAGCCAGTGTGGATGGAAATCCAAGGAAAGCGGCAGCAACAAAAACTACTGAGTTCAAGGGCCGATCAGAGGCACGGCGGGCCCCAGGCTGCCAGCCCGGCAGAAGGGGGCACGCCGTCCACTGGGTAGGTACTTCCTGTCGTGTCTACTGGCGTTCCCCACACAACGCACGTCACGCATTAGCGAAGCAAGAGACGGGAAGGAACACGACACCGCTACGTACGCATCCAGGATCAGGGGAGACAACATGGTGAGACGTGGGCCTTAAACTGCGAGGACGTCGTGGGAAAGGGGAGCAGCGTGTGTGAAGCCACGTCATGGTAACTGAGACACGATCGGGGAGCCAGAAGAAGGCAGACGAAATTCTTTAAGAAGCAAAGGAGGCAACGTTTTAATACTGATGAAAGGAATGAACCCGTTGGTCCAGAAAAATTATGAAACCCAATCAAATACAAAACGACTAAAGATACAAAACTACCAATTAAAAAATCTACACATAGGCAGATAGTATTTACACTACCGAAACGAAGAAAAACGAATCCTCTGAACGCCAACGTGCAAGGCAGTCCCTGCAAAGACAGACATTGCCTTGACGGGCCCAACACGGAAGGCAGAACCGCCAATCTGCACAAACCTGCGGAAAGCGAATGCTTCTAGGGGAAAACAGGCGCTCGTCACCGAAGGAGAACGGATTTCATCAAAAGCCCCATTAAGAAAATGAATAAGCAGAGCACGGACTGAGAAAAATATTTACAAAGCATACACTTTATTGCGTATACTTTTAGGAAGGGTAAATAAAACTATTCACTCAAAAACAGAAAGAACACAAGTCCTTTTATTTAAAGTGGGCAATAAAAAATATAGTATAAAAAGAGATTCGAGGCAATCCATTCAGCGACGGAAAGGTGCTGAATATGGGCGTCAGGAAAGTGCAAACTTGTGAACGAGACGCACAGACTCACACCCGCCGGACGCAGGACAACCGATGCCACTACTTCTGGTGACGATGTGTGTTGTGGGCCCAACGGGGTCCCCGAATGCAGATGTTGAAGGCCTCCCCGTCCCCCACCAGGGCCCACGTGAAGTTGGAGTTAAGTCTGGGTTGAAATGAGGCGGGTAGGATGGGTCCCAATCTGATGACACCAGGGTCCTCCTGAACAGGGACACACGCTCCCTGAGAGGGACACGTGCACACGCGGACTCACACGCACTCCCTGAGAGGGATGTGCACACGCGGACGTGCGCAAGACACCGTGGGAACGCAGGTGTCTGCAAGCCAAGGACAGAGTCCTGGGGGGACATGAACGCTGCGGACACCTTGACCTTGGACTTCAGCCTCCAGAACCATGACAGCACTCACGGCTGGTGCCCGGGGGGCACCGTGCCAGGGCCTGGCTTGCTGGGTGGGGTTCTGAGACCCACGGACACCTTGAGCGTCAGAGGTTCCCTGACGGAGTTCAAGGTGCCGCCGGCCCAGTCTGGTTCAGGGCCTGTTTGGTCCCTGTCTTAAGGACAAAGGAATGAGTTCTCGCCACAGAGGATGGCCGGTGTGAGCTGACGTGGTCACCCCACCGCGATGATGGTCACTGTGCTGACTTATTCGGAACCTCACGTCCCATGTGCAGCCAGGAGGCCCCGCGCGCCTTAGAACGCGCCCCTGACCCGTCTCCACGGCGCCCTGGAAGCTCAAATCCGGGACCTGGTAAGAAGCCAGGACCAAGGACAAGCGGGCCCTCCCGCGACCCTCCTCCAGTCCCCAACCTCCGCGGAGAAGCGCGCACGCCCGCTGCGGCCTGGAGCGGCCGGCTTGTGCGCGCCTTTCCTGGGGCCTCGTGCCCCCACTGTCCTGCCGCCCGCGGATCCAGGAGCCGGGCACCCCCAGGTCTCCCGAGGCCGAGCAGCGAGGGCCCGGGGCGCGCTGGTCGCTGCGGTCTGGGCATCGCAGACCTCAGGCTGCGGGGAAGATCAACGCGCCGCCGGAGCCCCCCCGTTCCCCGTTCCGCCTGTGACGTGTGTGCGCATCAGTCACGGGAACGGCAGGGACTGCCCGCCTCTGCGGCCTGTGGCTTCCTCCCTGCCCCACCCCACCTCCCAGTCCTGGGCGCTTGGCCCATCACTGTGCCCAGCACCACCTTCCAAACCCCTGCTGCCAGGCAGACCAGGAGGTGGCAGTGACTTGCAGCGCCCACGGGGACAGCGGGGAGCTGGCCGCGGGGCTGCTGAAGGCCGCCGCGTGCTTCTGCACCCAGGGGGCTGCCTTGGCGTGCAGAGCACACCCGCGTGGCTGGCGTGCGTGCGTGCACATACCTGTGTGCGCTTGTGCCTGTGTGTGTGTGTGCGTGCCTTTGCGTGCGTGTATGTGCATGTGCCTGTGTGTGCGTGCGCACATGCCTGTGTATGTGTGCACGTGCCTGTGTGTGCGTGCGTGCATGCCTGTGTGTGTGCACATGCCTGTGTGCGTGCACGTGCCTGTGTGAGCATGTGCGTGCCTGTGTGAGCGTGTGCGTGCCTGTGTGTGCGTGTGCGTGCCTGTGTGTGCGTGCGTGCATGCCTGTGTGTGAGTGTGTGCCTGTGTGTGCGTGCGTGCATGCCTGTGTATGCGTGCACATGCCTGTGTGTGCATGTGTGCCTTGCACGCGTGCGCATGCCTATGTGCATGTGCCTGTGTGTGCATGCGCATGCCTGTGTGTGCATGCCTGTGTGTGCGTGCACATGCCTGTGTGTGCACGCGCCTGTGTGTGTGTGCCTGTGTGTGTGTGTGTGCATGCCTGTGTGTGTGTGCCTGTGTGTGTGTGTACATGCCTGTGTGTGAGTGTGTGTGCCTGTGTGTGTATGCATGTGCCTGTGTGTGCGTGCCTGTGTGTGCGTGCATGTGCCTGGGTGTGCGTGCACGCACGCGTAATCAGTTTCTGCACATCTGTCTTCACACAGCTGGACTCCTTCACAAAAGTCACCCTAAGTACCTTAACATATGTAGAGCCAAATTACAATTACTTTATCACTCTTGCATTTTCCGCTTCCCCATCTTCGGGGTTATTTTCCGTCCATGTGTTCGTTCCACCATTGCCGTGGAGCCGTCTCGCCCCCAGAACCGGGAGGAAGGAGCCCGGTGAGGGCGGGAGGGGAGAGCCACTCCAGTTCCTCAGCATTGCAGCCTTTTGTCCACGTTCTGATCTCCAGGCTTCGTGACAGTTCCAACCGTCAGCCATTTTTCTTTCCCTTTTGTCAACCAGGAGATTTTCCCTGAATTGTTTTCTTTCAACAAACTTCCTATGAATTAAAGTGAGGTTTTCCGATGTCGTGTAAAACGACCTTCTCTTTTACGCTTCACAATCACCCTGCCCAAGCACAGCGACGCCATCGAAGAACGCAAGTCCTAAAAGTGTCAGATACAAATAACACAAAACCGAAATGCCTGGACGGGACAAGGAGACAAACGCGCCTCACGAGTTCTTAGGTGACTCGTTTTACTATTTCCTACGCCGCTTGCCGTTTGTGCTATTAGTACATACGTGCTCCATTATCTTTTTTTCATGGCTTAAAATTTTGCATGTAAGCAGGAGGCGTTTTTTATTCCGATTGCCCCTTTCATCATATTAGAACCTACGTGGGTGACAACTGAACATAAACAAACTGGATGCAAAGTCTCACAACACACAGGCCTGTGACAGACACAGCCAGCACCGCGCACACCTGGGTTGTCCTCGTTCGGCACTTACCTGGCCTTACCTTTCAGCGCCTGTGCTAAGATGCTCCAAACACGTGCTTGCCAGCCGGACACAGTGAACTCCTTCCGGCGAGTAAGTAACAACTTGGACCATATCAAAGTTTTGAAGATCAATAGGGAAGGAAAACTAAGAAGGAGTTTCTATTTTCCTTCCAGAGAAATGTACTTCGATGTGACAGCACACGGCTTCTATGATGTGCTCTGCAAAGCTGACCCAACAGTGTCAGACAAAGGTGTTCTTACTCCACGCGTCTTTTCCTGCACGATGGTCCCTTGTCTCCATTCAGTGACAAGAGTCCCAATTCAGGACACACCTCAGTACAGGTCGTGGAAGCCCATGGTCACAGCGGAGTTGTGTCCCGTGCAAGAACGTGCCCCGGTTTCTGGAGGTTTCCTCCTGGGGGCCAGGATTGAAGCTCCTCCCGGTTTGTCACTCGAGCCGGCTGCCCCGCGGGGTCCCTGTCCCTGCTGGCTGCTGATGGAGCGTCTGGGACATGTGGCCGGAAATGGAGATGCCGGGTCCCAGCGTGGTGTCTCCCCCAGACGCCCTGGCTCGGACAGCCGGCGCGTTCCCAAGGACCTGTGCTCACCAACAAGTAGTATTGTCAGACTTTTTAACTTTCGCCAATCTGGTGGGCGCAAATGGTATCTCATTATTGTTTTAATTTGCATTTCTCAGATCACTAATGAGGTTAAGCATCTGCTCGTGTGTTTATTCGCCATTTTTTCCCCCTCTGCTGTGAACCTATTAGGTTGTTTGCCTTTTTATTACTGATTTGGAGAAGTTTTTGTAGATATATTTTGATGATTGGTCCTTTGTTCGTTAAATGTGTTATAAATGTGTCCTCCTACCTTACAGTGTTTTCCTCGTGTATTACAGGAAAATTCGCCATTTAAAATACTGCATTTCCTTGTTTTGTTTTCTGTTTTATTTTTTCTTCAAGGTCTGCATGGTTGATCCCTCGTTTAATAAAACCTCCCCCACCTCAAGCTAGTGAAGGTATCACGCTCACTTTTTTCTTGTGAGAGCCTGTGATGTTCTCAAGACACGAGGGCTGGTCTGAGTTTGCGGATGGGGTGAGCTGGGGCGTTCTTCCACCCCCACCCCTGCACACCAGCTGTCAGACAATCCGCTTCTACTCCTTTCGATGCCCCCTCTCTCCTGGGTCAAAGCCCACTTTGCAAAAAGTTACAACCCTTTTCGTAGGTGTGGACAGTGGGCACGTGTCCAAGGTGTGTAAATCTTCAACGAGGGAGCCAGCAAGGGGTGGGTCTCGTTCCCTGGAAGGTCCGAGCCCTGTGACGTCACTGATCAGTTAGCAAAGGAAGGACCACGTCACCCATGACGCCGGTGACCCCTGCACCGGGGGTCACCCCCTCCAAGGACAGACGCCATTGCATCTCCTCTAGACAGTCACGGGCATTGCATCGGTGTCCCGCGGCCCTGAGCCCTCCCCAGGGATACGTCGAACGAAACCACGATCCCACGGCAGAGGCCCAAGGCTCTGGCTGGAGTGGGCGCGCGTGGCGGGCACCCCGGGATTCCGATCCGAGGGGGACGCCCCAGAATCTGCCTCCTAACCCATTTCCAGGCGAGGCCGACGTGAGAAGCGCTGGATCGCGGTGACTTTGAGAAGGCGTGAGGTCGGCCCTAAGATTTTAAAAGCAGCCTGTGAGATTGTGAGAGGAGAGACACTACACCTTTTTGATATGTGTTTGAATAATTCATTTTTTTTACCTGACACAATTCTTATTTCTGAACAAGACACATCTCTTCATCCGTCGAGCTCTGTATACGTGCCTTGCACTGAAGCTTTGTTATTTTCTCAACCAAGCTTGACATATTTTGCTACATTTTTTTCCTAGTTATTTTGTTTGGTTATTTTAAAGAGCATAATTTTATATAAAATCTATCACACTGAAATGTTTTTTTCCATTTTGATCTATCGTGAGAACATGACTAGTATTTAAATTTACCTCTCACTTTTCCCTTTCAGCTTCTTACTTTCTCTTTCTTACATAATTTTCGAGTGTTGCTTCCTTATTTTTTGTTTGGTTAGTAATTTAGAAGTTACTCATTCTATGTCTTTTCTTCGAGGAGGGATTGTATGAAATTACCCTTCGTGGTGAACGTTCTGAAGCCCAGAGTTATTTTAGTTTACTGTCCTTTTGGAGACAAGAGTCTATCACTTATTTTCTATCAAGTTTTATAACTGTAGAAATTAAACCTTTTATTGTCATTTTATATCACCAGCGTATACGAGACATGCCCACATAATTACCACAGCCTTTAACTCACGTCTCTTCCTCTATTTCAGACATGCCTTCGGTCTTCCCCAAGACCACCCTGACACGTCCCTTTGTGGGGGGTTATTAGTCGTAAACTCTCAAGTTTTTAATTGGCTGAGAATGTCTTGATTTTATACTTTTTACAGAAAGATCGTTTTGTGTTTGGAAACTGCTAGATTGATAGTTTTTATTCTTTTAAGCAATTTGAAGGTAACTGATTTCTCTCTCCCTCTATGATATAATGCATTTAGGTATAAATTTCTTTCTTTCTTTTTTATTTCTCCTTCTAAAGTTGTATTGGGCCTCTTGATGGTGAGAATTTTTGCCTTATATCGATTCTGAAAAATTACCAGCCTTTACTACTTGAGGTATTTTGTGTCACCTCCTATCGGAATGTTGTTTAAAATAATTAGCTCCGTATGCTCCACATCAAGTCTCACATCTTCCTATCTTTTTGTCTCCATGTTGTATCGGGCGACTTCTTCACGTCTATATTCCAATTCTCCATGTTCCTCTCTCGTTGGAACTAGTGTGTTATTTAACTCAGATGCTAACTTTTTAATTCCAAATATTATATAATTATTGTTTAACGTAGATGGTTATTACTCTTTTCAAATCTACATGTTGTTTGGGATATAATTTCTTGGCCCTACCCTTTGACACTACCCTCAGTCCTGTGTTCGGAATGAGCGCCGTTTTTCACGTCCTCCGTTTGAACCCACGCGCCTGCGGGGGGTACATCTCGCTGCACCGTCCCCGCCGGACGAGGCAGAACCTGGAGGGTCCGCCGCCGAGGGATTCTTCCCCGGGGAGATTAGTCTCTTCTCCCCGGTGGAGTCACTCACTTCTTCCCATCAGCACAGACTCGTGCACAGTTGCCTTACGTTGTGCTAGTAACACAACATAACTCCTTGTCCTTGTTGCTCAGATGGTGCCAGCTTTGGCCACCAGGAACTCCCCCGGTCGCCTCTGGAGTCCCGTTGACGTGTCCTCGTCACGGAGGAGTTCCTTCGCATCATCCTGTCCGTCTCCTGCCCCAGTCATCAGCTCAGCCATTTATCCGAGAGGTCCTGGTCCTTTTCATCGGGATGGAACCAGAAACCACCCTCGGGGTCTCTGGAGGGCACTGCTTCCTCGTCATTGTGCTCATAGTGCGACTCAGCAGACACGGTGAGGACATGTGTGTGCAGTAACCACGCACATACGCATGTAACCGCGTCTACCTGGGACCGTCCACATCAATATGAAGCTCAATCTCAGCCATAACACGAGGACCATTCTAGACTGTGCTCAGCTGTGCCCTCGCCTGTCAGCACGAGGGTCCGAGCTGCACCCTCCACCAAACACCTGCCTCCTCGTCCAACTCTGTGCATGTCCAGCAGCGTCGGAGCTGCTGCCCCGGGGCCCTGGGAGCAGCGTCACCGGCTCCGCCGTTAGCCGCGCAGACAGGACGCATGGCCCCCGCGGCTTAGCTCCCACGTGTCCCCTCCCAAGGAGCTCGACGCACGTATTTGTAACGCGGTGACTCCGTGTTTGTCACGTGCTGCACTCCATCTGGGGTCTGGAGTTCTTTTTCTTCACTTTGTATATGTTAATGTTCGGTTTTTTGTGATATGCGTGTCTGGGGGGTTACGAACGCCTCCAGCGGCACATTCCCGTGTGAACGTGCAGTGCATGCGACTCCCCGGGCGCTGGCCCTCGCGTCCACAGGACATCGATGTCACTCTTTCCGCTCCCAGGAGGTCAGGGTGGCAGTTTCCCCCGGGACCTCAGTGCTCTGATGTGTCTGTAAAGATTGTTCAGCATCATTTTCCCCGGCTCTTTGTTATTATAGGACAGCAGCGACGGTTTCCGTGATCTTTAAATGTCAGAGCTGAAACTGGAGGTCCCGTGTATTTTTACCCAAAGAGCAAAACGAGGAAGCCTTTACTGTGATAACTGGAAAAAGAAGACAGACGTGCCAAGGACGGAGATGCCCCACGGTGGAGCGAGGACTCAGGAGGGGCTGGAAAAGCAGAGCCCAGCTGGGAGGCTGAGGGGTCGATCCTGAAAAACTTTGTCACCGAACAGGAATGATGCAGATGAACTTACTAGGAGATTCGGGAGATTCCAGCCGGGACGGACTTGATGTTTTCAAAAGAGTAGATTGAGGGGGGTGGATGGCCGTGAATTTAGCGGCCTGAGCGGAGTAGGACGTGTAAGAGAAGCCTTCGGCACGGAGCCCGCTAAAAGTGCTGGCTTTACAAACGTGTCCACGAGCAGGAAGCCACCTGGGAGCAGGAGGCTGGATTTCATACCGAAACCCAGGGTCCGAGTCCTGGCCTTCCCTGCGTCACTCGCCGCTCGGGACCGTGAGAGGAGAGGACGGGAGCGCGGGGCCGGCTGGGTCCCTGCTGGGGAGACGTGACAGAGCGCTTCCCACTGGCCGCTGAAGCAACGGAAGCGAGTTTTCTCGCACTCGCGGCATGTGACATCCGGGGCTGGGCACTGGGGGTCAGGTGTCGGCCTCCCTGTGTCCACGGGATCCCGCGTCCTCCGACAAGGACCCCGGTCCTGTAGAACTAGGTCCCGCCTGGTGCCCTCGTCTTGCCTTCATTGCCTCTGAGGTGTCCCCGTCTCGCTCACTGTCACGTGGTGAGTTAGGGCTTCGCCTTATGAATGTTGAGAGAGCAAAATTCGGTCCCTGACCCTGGGCCAAGCATCAGGTCGATCGTGGGAGAACGTGAGGGACAGCAGTGCCCACAGCAGGTAGAGAGCAGTGCAGGCCAGGTACTGCCTCCCCCACGGAGCCAGGGCCCAGGGTGATGTTTCTAGAACTTTCGAGTGAGAGGCAACGTGACTCCTGAGCTGTCAGAGCCAGCTGCTCATTACTCAGGCGCTGTGGCGGCCGCAAGCTCTTCATTTCCTTCGATTCAGGGAGCAAATGCCTTCACCTGTCTTGCCTGCTGGACCACTGACAGTTGTCTCGCAGAAATAGAAGGCGTCCCCTGTGGCACAGCTGCTGCTGCGGAAGGTTTCACCTTTTCTAGAAGTGAGTTTGGAAAGGTTCCCAGACGATGCATCTGGCTCTGTAATTTACAGCTGCGAAGATCAGAACGGGGGTAAAGTCGTGTCCGTCCCTGGGATCCTCGGGAACACCAGTGGGGGCCCAGCTCTGAGGGGCTGCTGGATGACGCCCGGACCTGGCATTGGGCTGGCTCCTGCACCCGGGACCGGCTATGCAACACGGGGGACTCGCTGTGCTCCACTGGGAAGCAGCTGCACCACCGGGACCGGCTCTGCACCACCGGGACCTGCTCTGCACCACAAGGACCAGCTCTGCACCACAAGGACCGGCTGCACCACCGGGACCCGCTCTGCACCACCGGGACCAGCTCTGCACCACCAGGACCGGCTGCACCACCGGGGACCAGTTCTGCACCACCGGGACCAGCTCTGCACCACCAGGGATGGGCTCTGCACCACCGGGGACCAGCTCTGCACTACCGGGGACCAGCTCTGCACCACCGGGGACTCGCTCTGCACCACCGGGACCAGCTGCACCACTGGGACCAGCTTTGCACCACCAGGACCAGCTCTGCACCACTGGAACCACTGCACCACCGGGACCAGCTCTGCACCACCGGGACCAGCTCTGCACCACCAGGGACCAGCTGCACCACCCAGGACCGGCTCTACCACGCGGGACCAGCTCCACTACCCGGGACCGGCTCCACCACCGGGACCAGCTCTGCACCACCAGGACCAGCTCTGCACCACCAGGGACCAGCTCTGCACCACCGGGACCGGCTCCACCACCCAGGACCAGCTGCACCACCGGGACCGGCTCCACCACCCAGGACCGGCTGCACCACCGGGACCAGCTCTGCACCACCCGGGACCGGCTGCACCACCCGGGACTGGCTGCACCACCCGGGATTGGCTGCACCATGGAGAATGGGCTCCGCACCACCAGGGATCAGCTATTCCACCAGAAACTGGCTCTGCACCACCAGAGACTGGCTGCACCACCGGGGAGCAGCTCCATGCTACGGGTGCACCCCAAGAATCACATCTGATGGGACTGTCTTGGCTTCATCCCATTAATACAATCCTTGGTAAAATGTCTTTAATTCTAGAAGTCCCAACTCACCATGCAGAGTAATTTCGTATTCTACCTGTTCCCCTACCTCCGGAAAAATTCATTCATTGTTGGGATTAATAATTACGTACCCACATCCTTCCAAGACTATTTCTCTGGTTGCAACCTCTTAGGGAAAACGTAGTTAGAATTCTTAAAAACAAACCCTAAGTTGAGCGGGGGAGACCCCTAAGGTCCCCACGGACCCAAGGATGCCCACTGTCACATTGTCTGTGGGATCTGATAGCCTGGGGTTAGCAGCCGGAAGCGGTGATTCTGAGGCCCACTTGCCCTTGCCAGTCCGGTCGGGGTCAGTGCTCCCGACATGTCAGCATCACCGCCGGCGCTCTCGGCGAAGACCCCTGGGCTTCCCGGCAGAGCGGCTGAATCACAGGCCTTGGGAGTGAGGTGTGGTGCTCCCTCCCCACGCTCCTGAGGGCTGTGCTCCCACGGCCTCGAATGTGCAATATAGGCAGCAACCACTCAGCCGACGCAAACCGCACACCCGAGCCCGAACCGGGGGATTGTGGGTCTCCGGGGAAGGTGTCCCCCACCACCCGGATGCAGGTTTTCCCGCACAGACCGGCCATCGGTGCAACGTCAGAACAGGTTTCAGGACTGAAGAGAACGAACTGTTCTCAGTCATTCCGTGATTCCACGGCCGTGCCAGCCATTCGCGCGCTAACTTCTACCTCTGCATTCCAGCCGGGTGCCCGACAGACAATGACAGCCTCCCCTCATGTTGGGTGGCCGTGTGAACTTACAAAAGCTGAAATAACACCGTTTCCCAAAGTCCTGGGAGTCTGTACTAATGACAGTGGAGCCAATATTGCTTGTACTGTGCACGGTGTTTGCATATATAAACACCTCGTTTATGTAATCGCGAAATGCTTTGCCTACTGCATACTTCAACGCTGGCGTTTCTACCGTAATTTAGACACTGCCTCCCCGCTGCCTCTGTGATATTTAATTCGGTGACTTCATCCCTCGCCAGTACTTTACAGCCATGCCCATGGTGTTCTAAAAACTCCCCAGGTGACCAAGTTGGAAGAGACGTTTGCAGACCAGCGAGGCTCCCTCATTCTGCGCTCAGACAGAAATTCTTAGAGGCTTAAGTGTTCCCTTAACACCCAGGCATCTCGTTTCCCCACAGGACCCAGGCGTTGGGACGCCGTGAGCTCCATTTCAGGCCTCTGGCTGTTATCGGTGGGAGTGTGTACAGTCGTTGGGTCTGTTTTAGTCTCCGGTGAACGGCTCCACAGAGAAATGCCGCGTGTGAGAGCCCCAGGCGTGTGCACCTAAACTAAGGTGACCAGACGTCCCGCTTTGGGCAGGACAGTCCCGATTTTTAACAATGTGTCCCACGTCCTGCGGCGTTTTAAAAAAGTCCCGATGTTTGGAAAGAATGCACGACAAGCTAGGGAACGGCGGGAGATAGACCCGATTTTTAATCAAGAACCCCCTTCCCCCCAGTCAATGGTGTCCCGCTTTACCAATGTTACAATCTGGTCACCTTAACCTAAACGCTCAGGAGGAAGCACGCTATTTGCCCCAGAACTTGGCTGTACTGTCACCCAGCACCAGGAAGTCCCGCTGGGGTGCTCGGGGACACACACCGGGCCTGTTAAACGTGTTCTCGGTGTATCCGGAAGCAAAGCCTTGGGGACCCGGAGGCTCTTTGCTGGCGGCTGGGGACTTGGCCGTGCATGGTCCCTGCTGATGCCGCCTGTCTTCAATGCCCGTGTGTAAGCCCCGTGCATACAAGGCTGCGCTCACTTTTCCTCAAGGAAAAAAAATACCCAAAAAACAAACAAACCCACGTTGCAACAATGTCCCCGTCGGGGGGCAGCCGCATTCGGGATGAAGCGGGCTGTTCCTGCTCTGCAGCTGTGAACGCGCCTTCGCAACCCAACCGGACGCTGAGGTCTTAGCAGGACCGGCCAACGTGGCCGCCCGGGCCTGTGTTCCCTGTTAGCTCCCCTTCTCTCCAACGCCCCGTCAGACTCGCGCTTTTACGAGACAGTCACTGAATGGGATCCTTTCGTGCTGTGTAGAGTTTCAGCCTCCCTGCAAGAAGGGGCGAAACGTCCCGATGTCTGCGGCCCCGCTGCAGCCGGCCCCGCGCCTTGGCGACTGTAATTATTGTCACGCTCATAGTGGTGCTGCCCTCGGATTGCACGTCTGGTATCTTCCATGTATCGTGCTGTCTGCTTTGCATAATTCCAAAGAGCAGGGGCTCCATCAGCCAAGCCTGGCTCGCAGGGAAGCGCGGAGCCTGTGACAATTAGCTTCCGAGCGGAAGAGGCCTGGCCTCCCGTCACGTCGGCCGCTTGTCACCCTCAGGAGCGTGCAGAACCCAGGCCGCTCTCCGGGCAAGAGGATCTTTGTTACAAAGTAAGAAGATAATCAGGGGCGTGCGTTGAGGTGAGGAAGGTGGCCCCCAGGTTTCGACCATTGCCTCACGCTTTCTGCTCCCTTTTGTCCCGAGATGGACAGAGTCCCCCTCCCAGCACATCAGCTCAGCCCGGGGCGGCTGTCCCTGCAACCCAGGCCTCCGGGGTCGGCTCCCTCCAAACGCTCCCAGACGGCCCCTGTGCCCGGGGCAGGAGGAGAAGGGCTGCCCCACGTCCCAGGGGCCAGGGGGGCCTGTTGCCCACAAAACGGACAGACGGCCGACGTTTCCTCTGTATAACCCCACGCCTGTGCCCCTGGGCTGTTTTCTGGCTCAGAACCGCTCAGGACGGTCTCGTGAAAAGAGACGACGCTACAGGGTGGAGGGGGGACCGGAGCGGGGACGGCAGAAGGTGAGCGCGCCGGACTGAGCGTGACCTTGAGCTCACGGGTACCATCCCGGGCAGCAGGTAGGACGCGTCCTCACCCCGCAGGGCCAGGGGCGTGGGTCGCGGGGCCGCGTGCAGAAGGCGGAGCTCAGCACGGCTCCCGGCTGCGGGGCGGGCTCGCTGCCGCGGCCCTGATTAGCATGCAGCGGGCCAGCTCAGGGACCTGGCTTTTCCAGAACTGTCAGCTCCCTGCCCTTGGATGGATGGCGCCCGGCCGCAGCGCGGCGTGGGGGCCGCGGCGGAGGCACTAAAACCACCGCTTGCGTGACATCATTCCATACCGGGTACACTGTAATGTCGGGGCTGTGAGCATTAGCATTTAAACATGCATAAAATTTAATTAACCTACTTACCAGTTTGCTCAGAACTTTTGGAGGGCTACCTAGAGCCCTCTCCAAGCATTTTATGGAGGAGTTTTTGGAAAGCTCACAAAAGAGACAAGTTCACTGGGATTTTTCTCCCTAAAGCTGATGGGCCGTGACAGATGAGCAGATGACCCGAGTTAATTATTATTGAATTCGTTATTGCTGCTTTGTTGTCACCCAGCTCAGCCGGGGTAAAATGATGACAGTAGGTACCTCATTAAAACAGCTGTTTCAATTATGTAGCGGCAAATATTTAAAAAGCGAGCCTTCCAACTTTAAAGCCGTTAAGAAAGTTCGTTTGTGCTGGTTGTGCCAAGATGCTCTGACTGAAAACGGGGGTGTGGGAGGAAGGAGGAGACTGGCCACACCGTTGTCAAGGAGACGGCCCCTGGAAGCCAGCCCTGGCGTGACCTGGGGAGGTCAGACCACTCACGTCCACGCAGAACCGTCTCCAGCCACAAAACACCATCTCAGCCCGATCATCAGCAAGGGACCCTAGTTTATAAAAATCCAGGCCCCACACACACACACACACACACACACACACAGCCTGTGGGGGGCAGGCTGTCCTCACTGTACAGTGTTCGGGGTGACCTTGGGTACCTTCCCTTCTTTCTTCAGCCTGTAGAAGCCGTGCGCACACCCACGGGCAGATGAAAACCTGATCATTTACACGCGGGCCTCGTCTTTAACCCAGGGCCCACGTGCAACGGACGGAGAAGCAATTCAATGCAGCAAAACCGTCCAAGTGAGCGCCCGCTGCCCCTCCCGGGATGCCCCGTCTGCTCCCCCGTAGGCAGCAGAGACGGGGGCCCAGCCCCTGTCCTCGTGGATGAGACGTACGTGCTGGAAACGTAGGTGCATGTCCGGGGGATAAACGGTCTGAAAGTCTCGTTTAGGCGCCGGCGCCTGGAGCCTCCGCTGCCGTCATCTGCAGTCGGCAGGACGGCAGGGTCGCATCGTAGTCACTAACGGCGCCGTGGGCTCCCGCGCCTGCAGACGCACACGCCGGCTTCTGCCTCCGTTCCGCACAAAGAGGCACAGGGTCCTCACGGGAAGGAGGACGAGCTACAGGGGCCCCCGGTCTCATCTCCTGTGGCCCCGGTGACGTCCCTGCACTGAGGGTGCCGTCTGAGGTGCTAAACGTCGGGAGGGCTCTTCGGGGACATCTGGTCGGAGGGCCCACCATCGGAGAGCCCGGACGTGCGGGCATGAGACTCAATCCCATCGCAAGCTCCGTGATTTCCGGGACATGGACGTGTGAGAGGACGTTTCCGTCGACCCCGCTGCAGGGTGAGAATCTGCAAAGTCGCCGTCATCTCTTTGTGACACAGTGAAAACGCCCCCAGGGGACCGGCGGGGACGGCCTGCCCCTCGCACGCCACCATCGCCCACCAACAAAGCACAGATGAAGTGCAGGGCCCGGGAGGCCACGCGGCTGCAGAACTTGCACAACCGCGTGGGAGCCCCGGTGCGGGGGCCGCTCTCTGCAGCTGCGCTGCTCACCACCGGCCACACCATCCGCCTCTGGGCTCCGGACAGCACTCGGGGCCCCCGACAGCACACGAGCACCAGGCGTCCCCCAGCAAGGACGCCCCCCGGCCGGTTCACGACGGACCAGCGAATAAACGGCAAGAATTCGACCTCTGCCTCCCGGCCCAGGTCGCCCCCGTGATGAATGCAAACGTCTTTCTATTTGACTGTGAATAATGGCGAAAGGTCTCACAGATCTACAGAGACCCCTTTGTCGAGCGCCTGTCCCCAAAGCCTAGAAGCTGATGGGAAACAAGGCCCTTGACCTTCCCGCAGGCAGACGACCCTGATCCGGGTCTGCACAGGTGGCCTTGCTGCCACCCTGGGGACGCGCCCTCCGCACCCTGCGAGGGTGCAGGGCTCATGGTTCTGCTTTTGCGGCAGCAGTAAGGCCTGCAGAGCAGGCCCCCCGGGCTCGGGAATTCAGGGCCGTCACCGCACAAGGAAGCCGAGTGCACAGCTTCATGCAAGTGGCAGCAGCAGTGAGCTGACCGGGTGCGATGTCCTCTCCACGCCTTCAGATTTCCGTTCTCTGCCCTGGAAACTGGGGCTCAAATGCGGAAAATGAACGCGATTCCATGACCGAGTCTGAACCCTCCCTGTCATCCCAAAAGGGGTTCCCACCCACGTGGCTCCACTCCCGCCCGTGAGCGTGCATCAAAGACGGGGCCCCTCGTGGGGGGCACGGAGGCCCCTGCTCAGCCGGCTCCTGTCGTTTTTCCCATCAAGGGTCACGGGATCAGAAGGTGTTCTTTAAACTGTTTTCTTCCCCAACAGAAGTCGAGGGGAAAATAAGCAGCGTTACGGAAACCACGTGGAGTCAGCGACAGCAGTTTACACGCCGGGACCTGCACTGCACCTTCTGCGCCTGAGGTCAGGGGGCAGATGTTAGACCCCCGGCCCAGAAGCCCCGCCTCCCCAGCCCCACAGCCCCGCCTCCCCAGGGTAGCCCCGCCTCCCAGGTCTCACAGCCCCACCTCCCCAGTATGGCCCCGCCTCCCCGGTATAGCCCCGCCTCCCCGGTATAGC
>PVKE010030817.1:0-19402 GCA_004027555.1 Craseonycteris thonglongyai
TGAAGGTTGAAGTTCACCTTAAGTTAACAGATGATAGAACTAATCTTCTATGTCAGTGATTGGAATCTAGCCTCCACTTTAATGTTCCATATAAACAATTATACTTGGAATTTAATGGGTGTGTGTATGTAAGAACTTCTAATTTGACAGTTGCCTGAGATTGTTGAGACCTTTCTGGGTGTCTGTGATCTTTAAAACTTACTGAATATTCAGATTTAATATTCCCCTTTGGGAGAGAGGTTGCAACAACCCTGAAAGTCTGTGGTAGAAATAATGAGGAATCTCTTACCTTTAGCTGTGAGCATTCACAACTCTTCTCTCAGGTCAGAAACATTCCTTCTTCTCATTATGCCCAAATACCCTCCTGGAAGACCTTCCCTTAGCACCCCCAAATAAAATATTACTCCCTTCCCTGCCAAAATCTATCCCTGGTACCTGGCTTTATTTTTCTTCATATTGCTGGTACCTTAATGTTTACTTGCTTGTTTTTGTTTTTCTTTCTGGCCTCACTAGAATGAATCTCCATAGAAACAGAGACTTTCTCTCTTTTTCTATTGTATTCATGTCTATATCCTCAGCATCTAGAATAGTCTCCAGAACAATTAAGTGGTCAATGAATATTATTTTCAATTGAATGAATAAACTTGGAATGAAAGTTAGGCTAGGTAACTGGTTAGACACAGTCTCAATTCATCTTGTTATGAACATGGTAGCTCTCATTAGGGATTGAAGAGGTAATTTAGATTTTTCTAGTCTACTTGGCTGAATTTTATGAGGGAAAATATGCTATTTGGGCCTGAAAATTCTAGGAAACTATGAATATTTTGAAAAATAACTTCAGCATAAAGATTCACTTTAGTAAAAGAGAGAAAAAAATTATGTGCATCCATACAATAATACACAACACATACATATACCACATAAATACTACCTTAAAATGTACATGCTGCATATTTTAATAACAAATTTACAGTCATTCCTTCCTTTAAACCTATCTAATATTTATTTCTGTTACCCTTTCATTCTTACATAAACTGAACTTTTTACACTGTGTGTTAAATTGATTTAATATGAAATCCAGTTTAATTATTAAATTTAGTTCAATATTTAATTTGGTTTAATAAAAGTGATCTTGCATATAATGTATGCATTTAATTGATATATTTAGGACAGGATAATTTTGAATAGGTTAAATATTTAATGTTGAGTAATTTTAAAAATTATTCAGGATTAAAAGTGGAACAGATAGATCTATGTTATCAAAGTAGTGAACAGATAAATGCCATGATTTAATAAATATCTGTTCACATTTGTGAAATTCTGCCATTGCTTAATTTCTGATCGCCAATTTGTCTTTGTCTATGGTCTAACAAGGAACTCTTATTTTATTAAAAAGAAAAGATACTGAAGGTCTTCAATATGATAAAATATTTTTCCTTTTCTTTGAGATATCTAATACCAATATAATTTTACGTACTTATTTTCACTTTTCTTATTCATTCAGATTTTTTTTACTGCATTATGACTCTCATGGTGTCTTTTAAAATATATGAATAAGATATTTAAAATGAGTTAGCACTTTCTTCTCCTTTCTTATTTCTGTTACACTTCTTCCATTTCCTAGCCACAACTCAAACTTCATGTTTCCACTTTTTATGTATAAGCTTTCTTTTCAAGTCCACAAATAGCTGATAATTGGTTCATTGTCACACTCATATTTGATAGCTTTCCCTTTCTCTTCCTCCCCTCCCCACTTACATCCAAATTGTATCTTAATTTCCACTGGACAGTTAAGTATTCATCACTTTTCCTGGCTCTGTTATTACAGATATCTCCCAAATGCTCTCTACTGTCATTTTCTTTTCTGACCACCATCATCTCATGGTCCTATACTCTTCTAGTGGGGGAATCCTGTCCACCATCATTGCTCAGATGAATCATTTATATGACTGTGCCCTGTAGTCAAAACCTTTCCAAATGGAGCCCTCAGATACTTGTAGATTTTTAATACATAGGATTTATTTTTAAGTTCCTTTTGTTGTGCTCACTTTGGCAGCACTTATACTAACTTTGGAGTGATAGAGATAAGATTAGCATAGCCCCTGAGCAAGGATAATACACAAATTTGTCATATTTTTTAAAAATAAAAAATAAAATTCTTTTGTTATCTGATTGTGATAGAAGTAAAGAAAGATAAACAGGCACTAGGTTGTTATTTACAACAACCTATGAGCCATATGAAGGGCAATATGAAATAACTACTAACATAGCTATTACCATAGGTCTTAGATGTGATTTATAATGTACAAATGGTGGAAAGCATCATCACTGGCATTAAATCCCTCCTTCCTACTTATTCCTCAAGTTTCAGCTTATATGTGCCGTGCTCTGAAAGCCTCCCATACTCTACCTTCGTTACACTCTCAGTGGTCCCATAAAACATAGCTCAAAATATCATTTCAGCATGTCAGTTCATTAGAAATTTGTTTCTCTGGACTTATTATAAAATCTTTGTAACCAAGCAATACCATGTTTCATTAAAAAAAAATATTTTCAGCCATTAACATGGTGCTGTGAATGTGAAAGAAATGTGTGAATCATTTTAAATAAGATATTACTACTACTGTATACAGAATGTAATACTGGCTGAAATAGTGCTTATATAGATAAATAAAACATCTTACCTGCATCAGCTTAAAATAGAATCAACTAAGTTAATATTATTTATAAATATATTAACAAGACAGACAAAATATATTACATAGGAGGGCATGATAGATGACAAAATCATATTAGATATTGTCAATTAACTTCAATTAATTTCACTGTCTTTAAAGTTTCTACTTTAATAACTTATCTTACTTTCCAAGAATTTCAGTTACAAACCAAAGTAAAGAATGAATTACCAGGTACTAATACATGGGAGACAAGTTCAGCGAGTTGATAAAGCTATTTCCCTGTCACTAATCATTTCTTCTGTAATAAACTTAAAAACTTTTAAAGCTTCATTACCTTTTCATTTAATTCAGGTACTACTTATTGTATTTGTACTAGGTGTAAAAAAATACCAGGCTCTTCAAAATTATTAATGTATAATCTAGTGGTAGCTGATAAAGACATGGGAAAGAATAAAACTTATAATAGCATTTCTCTATCCTTGTCCTTAAAATTATTCTTATAAAACTATTTATTAGATTTATTGGCAGTATTTATCTAATATGTTGATTTCAATTAGGTTGAGTGTATTTATTTCCTTTTTTTCCTCCCTCTTCCCTTCCTCTCTCTCTTTCAAAAAAAACCCACAACAAATCCTTGTGTATAAGTAAATAACACATCATGTCCAAAACAAAAACAAAAACTTTCAACTGTCCTGTTACATCTCAAAGGAAACAAAATGAGAATAATTTTTTTCCATTAAACAAAAGATGTGTTTATATGGTACCAAATATTTGAATAAAAAATTTATATATGTAAGTAGATATTTGTGGAGGAGAAACTATTTTTACATGTCATGTAAAATGTAATAGGAGTAAAGAAAACCTGCTTATATTCAAATGCTTTAGCTGAAAAAATGTCAAACTTAATCAAAGAAAAATATCTAAATTCAGCTATATTTAAAAATTTTTGAGACCTCATATTTAGAACCTGACTTCTTACTTTTTTTTTCTAAATTCTGAATTCTTCCAATTTTATCATTAGATTTTTTAATCATGATACATGCTCACTGGACTCCTTGTTGAAAGAAAATGCAGTAGCAATTCTGAGATTATTTTCATTATTTAGGAATGTTATTTCAAAAACTGTCATACTGCGATTGGTTTAGCCACAATTTGCTTATATTTGATAATATCATGGGTATAGTTTGAATAAAAAGCTGCAGATATTCTCCAGTATAATAAATAAAAGGAGATTGCCATAAAAATAGTAATATTTAAAAGTAATTAGCTTGAGCAATGAAATTAAATTATTATAGTGCTGCTCTATAATGAGAAAGAATTTCCTCCTTCCCTTCCAATTATAGATTTATGTGGAGACAAAGGACAAAATAAGTGAGAAATGTGGTTCAATTGACCCTGGAAGGCAGGAGTTATTTCATATGTCGGTAGAGGTTTAAAACTCATTTCCTATGCATTTCTTGTTATTGCATTTTAATTATAGTGAGTACACATATGCTGACAGTGCATAAGATCATATTTGTTAAATGGACCTCAACTCATGTAGTGCTCATCAGAAAGCCTTCAGGATTACACAACATATAGTCTTTGTTCTGCTTACAAAATGAAGGACAGCTCTACCAGATATTATTTCAAGGATAAGGGGATGACCTCAGGAAGTAAATTTAAAAATTTTGAATAATTAGAAAGCAAGAGGACCTAAATGTTTTTCTCTCAAGGAAAACAGATAGATTAAATAACTTTCAAGGGATATAAACCACAATGGTCATTTAATGGTAGGTATTTTTAATATCAGTATAAATACAGATAAACATCACACAATGGAAAACATCATGCAGGATATGTGCATTTACTAAGATGAATTGTCTCCATTTCTAAGAGGATAAGGTGGATGAGGTTGAAGTTGAGGATTACATCTCTGTGGCCCAGTTAGCTCTGCTGTATTCTTTTTCTTTTTAAATGCAAAATCTACTTTATTATTTTTTAATTTTTAAGATTATTTGCTTCCCATGCAGAAGGCCCCCAGTTCAGTTCTTGCCCACCCATGACCCCTTCCAGCCCCTGGCTTGAGGGGACATGCCTCCCATGTGGGAGGCCCCCAGCCCAGTTCCCACCCTGCGTGGCCCCCACGCACCTGTGAGAAATGAAACCCTGTCAAAAAAAACTGATGATGTACAACTATGGAGACTGCTCTGGGCCCTCCCCCTTCTCTCCATCTCTCTGTATCTCTCTGTCAAAAACAATAAAATACATCTTAAAAAAAAATTTACAGTTATTCTTTCTGAGCATTAATTTATTCCTGCTGCTAAATGAATGCACCTTCAAACAATAAAGTCATATTATTTATTTTTCTTTCTATTTTATTTATTTTATTTATTAATTGTTAAATGTATTGGGGTGACATTGGTTGGTAAAAATTACATAGGTTCCTGGCGTACAATTCTACATTACATCATCCATGTGTTGCATTTTGTGCTCACCACCCAGAGTCACTTCTCTTTCCATCATCATACATTTGATGCCCCCTCTCCCCTTACCCTCAGATAACCACTAAACTCAATCATATTATTTTTAAATTTTATAAAAATACATGTCATACTTCATTCTCTTTCTGAAATTCCATATGTTTGTGCATTATTCCTGATTTATACAGCTCTAATTTGAATGGTATATCATATACCATTCTATTCTTATTTCAGGATAAAATGTAATTTTTGCTTGATCATGGATATTTAGTTTTTCACTCTTCATTCTTCTCCCCCAAGTCTTTCACTGTAATGAATAAGGCTTAACGGTGCGTTTTAGAACTAGCCCTGAGCTGGTTATTCTCTTTAGGCCACTCCAGAGGTTTCCCTGGCTCTGCTCAGTGCTCTGGCAGGCTGGTATGCTATTGGCTGGTATTCTGTTAACAGGCATTGATCTGTTCCCTGCACTCTAGCTTCCCAACAGTTTAGATGATGAAAGGCACTAGCAAGAACTCAAAAGGGTAGCAAGCAAGAGAAAGTAGGTTAAGCAACTTCAAAAGGTATATTTAAAAAATATTTCTAACTCCTGGACACAGACAACAGTTTAGTAGCTATCAGAGAGAAAGGTTATGGGGGCTGGTAGAAGGATGAAGAGGGTCAAATGTATGATGAAGGCCGGAGAATTGACTTTGGGTGTGAATACACAATGAGATACATTTAAATGATGTGTCATAGAAATGTACACTTGAAACCTACACAATTTTACTAAACAATGTCACCTCAGTACGTTTCATAAAAAATTAAATTAGAATCAAATAATTTTACTTAAAACATTATTACCATTTTTTACTGTTTGTTTGTTTTTTATTGTTTTTGACAGAGACAGAGAGAGGGGTGAGGGAAGAGAGAGAGAGAGATACAAAGAGAGAGAGAGAGAGAGAGAGAACTGAACTGGGGGAACTCCCCAGTTCAGCATATGGGTCCACACGGGCCTGGGCCGGGATTCAATCCTTGGTCCCTGGTGCTGCAAAGTGAGCACTTATCCCACTGAGCCATCCCGGCTTCCCCTTAAAACATTATTACGACAGAGAAATGAATTAAATTCTCAATCATATATTACTAGTCGGCTTAGTGCTTTAAGATGCTAGCCGTTCCTAGATATTTGCGTTTTTGATCTATGTTATAATTGTTTATTTATTACAGTCTGCTATACCTTTAATATTTATTTTTAAATAAATTAGGATGAAGTAGAAAATAAAAAAATACTTTTAAATGCACAAATATGTGCATAAGTTTCCAGCTTGGTGGATTTTTATGAAGTATTATGCAGATCAAGATAAGTATAATAGCAACATTCCTCCTGGCAACTCCTATTCTTATGGTTTTCACTATAGATTAGCTTTAATTATTATCTAATATAATGTTCTTAAAACAATGCAGTATATATTCTTTTGTTTTTTCATTCTTTCAGTTAATATAATATTTGTGGGATTGATCTATATTTCTGTATGTAGCAGTAATTATTCTTTTTCAGTATTTTATGGCATTTCATTGTCTGAAAATATCACATTGAATTGGTCAGTTCTGTTTTTGATGGTCATTTGGATTGTTACGAGTTTTTTGGCATTAAGAATGATTGTATGAACAATTTGAGCACATGCTTTTGGTGTTCATATGAATGTGTTGTTCTTGGGTTTATACCTAAGAATGCAACTACTAAGTAATAGATTAGATGTATGTTTAGTATATAATGAGAATTTTCTTAAATAGTTGTATGAATTTTCTCTTCCACCAGCAGAATATAATAGCTCCTGTTGCTCAACATTGTCATAACACTTTTGACTTCTTAAGTTTTTAGACATTCTAGTGGGTGTCAAGAGTTATAATATTGTGTGTAAACTTGTCACTGTCCTTAAAGCTCAGTGTCTAGAACAAAAGACAGTAAGTACACCAGGGAAAGTCCAATATTTGCAGAAAGAAAAAAATTATCATCTTTCTTATTCTGGACACTATACTTTTATCAATGTAATCCAAATCACACAAGAATTTTCAGTAGATTTAAATTCTGAAATTAATAATTTATGATTAAAGATGAAATATTAATATTATAGGAATATTCTACTGTCAATGTTGGGAAAAAATGTGCTCTGTGAATGAGA
The DNA here is from genome assembly GCA_004027555.1 of Craseonycteris thonglongyai. Lineage (NCBI taxonomy): Eukaryota > Metazoa > Chordata > Mammalia > Chiroptera > Craseonycteridae > Craseonycteris > Craseonycteris thonglongyai. The sequence continues at coordinate 7,300 of PVKE010030817.1, forward strand.
TATTAGTTTGTGGAACTATATCAAATTTAAGAGTCCAGCTAATTATAATATTTTTCTGTGGTCAATTTTTATTACTTATGAATCAAAATGATAGTAGAATCAGGATCTCTAAGAGATATTTGCACTTACATGTTTGTTGCAGCATTATTTACAATAACCAAAATATGGAAACAACCTAAATACCCACAGAGGGATAAATAGGTCAAGAAAATATGATTTATATACATAATGTAAAAAGGTACAAAAAGCTAACCTTACAGAAACAGAATAGAATGGTAGCTACCAGGGACTAAGGGCAATGAAAAATTGAGAGATGTAGGTCAAAGGGTACAAACTCTCTGTTCTAAAATGAATAAGTTCTGAAATCTAATGTACGGTGTGGTAACTGTAGTTAATGTGGTATTGTATACTTGAAATTTGCTGAGGGTAGATCTTAGGTGTTCTTATCACACAAAGGAGTTAACTCCGTGAAGTGATGGATGTGTTAATTAACTTGATCTTGGTAATCATTTTGCAATGTATATGTGTATTAAATCTCCATTTTCTATGGTTTAAATATAAAAATATTGTTAGTCAATTATTCCTCAATAAAGCTAGAAAAAAAAAGCAAGAATTTCAAAGAAGATAAAATGCACTAAGTGTAATCAAGTTCTTTCATGCATTCCTTAAACCCACAGGTGACTATTAAAAGTACTGGTTCCCATGCTTCACCCTAGAAGCAAGGTTCAGGGCTTTTATACTGAAGTTTGAGAGTAGACCATAAACAGACATCCTTTTCATGATAGAAAATAGTAATCTGATACTAATTTATAGCTAGATTAAATATGTTTTGCCAGACAAAATAGATTTTAAGCTATAAATTCTAGTCCAGCTGGCTCCAGACTTCTGATTCTATGTTAAAAGTATTATAATAATAATAGTTGACAAGATTTTACTAGCTGTAGAAATTTTTATTTATTCAAAAATGGTACTAAGAAAAACATTTGCAAATTTCAGATGTATAGATAATAAAACATGATGTTTATGACAAAGAATTTATAAGATTTTGATATTTTTCATTATATTTTTCTCATTATATAGTATCATGCAAATATACACAAGTTTGAAGAATAATTTAGATTAATTGGTTGATAAAAAATTTTAAATATTGATCAGGAACTTGAAAAAATCAATTGATGGGAAGTTAGGTAATGTAAGCTAAATCTGATAGCTTCTGAGAAAATATGACACTGCTGTATGTTGAAATGACATAACAGTGATATTTATGAAGTCTTGTCTATATATATTTACTATTTTCAAAGAGGTCTTGTCTATATGTATTTATAATTTTCAATGATTGGAATGGAAGTTAAAGGAAGACAATGGGGAACTGGTGAAAGTTGTCATATGCTGACTTGGTCTGCTACATCCTTACCAAGTTCATGATCCTGCTAAATTTTTAATTGCATCAGATACTAAATGTGAAGCTAAAGCCCTGGCATGTTTAGGTGGTAGGTGAGATAATGCAGAAGAATTGAAAATCATCTGAACTCAGTAAGGATTTTAAAGCTGCACGAGTTGTTAACACGTGGCCACATCAGTAAGAAGCCTGAAGTTTATTTGAGGCACTGAGGGATCAGCATGTACTTCTCCCCCTCTGAGGGATTTAGTCATTTGGTTTGAAAGGCTTGTCATTTCAAGATTGAGACAGATTTAAAGTTTCTCAGAGCACGACCTTTTTAAATTCTTGATCAACTCAGGCTAAAATTGAAAGCATAAAGAAAGACTTGAGAACAATTTCAAAGCTTTTACTTAAAAAAAAAAAATCTTTTCAAGCTGCCATGCAGAATATTCTGCTAACATATTTTTACTTTCATGTTCACTGTAAAGTTTAGGGAATTTGACATCTCCCTGTCTTGGGATGTGGCTCCTGTGAGTGCTCTTTTACATTAATAACACACTGAAACTATTGCTAACAGAGAATCAATTTGAAAATTAAGTTAACTTTACACATCTTTTAAAAATGAAATTAAAAATAGTCTAGTAGTCTGAAGAAATATCCTATTAGTTTAACTCTTTTCTAATGAGTGAATGCAATTTATGACAAAAGAGGCATTCAGCTGTCCTGTTTTTGTGTGCCTTAAATCTATATAAACTCAGGATACAGTCTTCTTGACAAATGAGGTTCCTAGAAACTAAACGGGAATTCTTATTTGCCAACACAGTGGTGACATGAAGAATCACAGGCTTTAGCTCAGGGATAGTAAGGTCCTAATAATGAGAGAAAGGTGTTTCATCTTCACCTACCATAGAGCCACCATTACAATGAACAAAAATAGCTGTCAAGGCTTCTCCAAAAAATAATCACGACAGGGAGAAAAAATATTGATTTTAAATGCCAAGAAATGGAATATTTTCTTAAGTGTTCATTTGAATCTGACTATTATTTTCCAAAAGAAACTGAATGAACTATAAAGTATTTCATAGTGCTACTTCACATTTAACACTTTTTTCAAGAAAAAAATTCAAAGCAAGAATTTGTAATTTTTTCCTCACTCCCTCTCATGTGTACACTTCACTTTTTTGTTTCCCTTTTACTCTTTTACTCACTTAAAAAAATAAAACTCCACAATGTGTAGAAGAAAGAAAAGTTATTTGCAAATAAAAATTTTTTTAATTGATCTTTTAAGCAGAATATTCTAAGTTAAATAATGTCTATAAAATATGACACATGCAGAAGAGATTTTACTTTGATGAGGGCATTGTGCTAAGATTCAGCCTTCATGCTTTAGTGCACAAACTTAAACTTCTTTTTTATATCATATCAAATTATAAGTTATATATATGAGTCTTACGACACTAATAATCTGCCATAAGACCCAAGTAGGATTGGCTTTTTGCCACATCTTTATACCAAAGTGATGCAATTACTATGACATGTATGCTGAAAATTGTTATTTTTTTTTTCAATTGATATCATTGATTAAAGTGGGCTCCTGGTTAAAGGTAAGAAAGAAATTAAGTCATTTAAAAATTGTGTTGGACTGTTCATATGGATCACTTAAAATGCTCTTAGCTCAAAATTTAGTCACTGCAGTGTTGATTAGTTATGTACAGGCTCCAGCTAGGTTCTTATAGGTGCAACCTCAGAGCATGCCACAGTAGCCTTGTGCAATTATACCTTTTGCTTCCTGTCTTAAGGCTTCTTTGATGCTGTCCTATGATCTGCTAAAACAACAATTAGCAATCACCCACGTATGAGTGGACTGATGTCCGTGAAGGCATCTTGATGAAGGTGAATAGAAGCCTGTGGTAATGCTTCCTCTTTGTCTACTGTATGGATGGTTCAGAGATGCATCTCTGAAAGTTCGCAAAAAGGTGCAGGTGAAGATACGCACGAGAGGCATGTAGCACTGGTCAGTGCAGTCATGCAGTCCTGACTGGCTTTTCCCTCCTTCTATTTTGTTTGCTCTTCACTTCCCCTGTCTTTCTGCCTGTTGTCATATTATGAAGTTACCTGCACACAAGACTTCTATTCTCTGCTTTTGAGGGATCCCAGGGTAAGATTCCAAATTAGCAATATATTTTCCCAGTGTCGCTGTCTATGTCCATATAATCAGTTACTTATGTGATAACAAATTCCAGTGATTACTATAATAAATGATAATTCTCAGAAGGAAACTGTGCTAGGAGATTTCTTACTCCTAGTACCCTTCATCTGTGTCTACACGAATTGGGGCAGAACTAATGAGAGAAAGCCCTCAGCCACGACTATTTGGGAAACGCATCCAAACCCAGTGCCTTCCCTATACTGAACTCTGAAAAATGCGATCTGAGAAAGTACTGTATCTGCCATGCTTTTAGGCTTAGCTTAAAATTTTTCAAAAATTTCAGTGAAAATGATTCATGGTTTGCACTTTATCATCTGCAGAATGCCTAAATAAATAACACTAAAAGGTATAATATGACACAAAATTATAAAACGCCTTGCATTTCAATGCTTGAATGATAGATGAGCTTTAAGTTACTAAAAATTACATTTTAAATTCAGTTTATTTTTATATTTTTATTTCCCCAATCATGGTTTTCATATTATTACTATGCTTGGTTTTATATCTACAATTTTAGTTTCCAGGATTTTTTTCTAATATAAGCTGCATTTTTATATTTATTACCATTATAATTTTAAATGGATGATATATAAAATGAAAACATGTCAAATATAATATTGCAAGTGAAATTATTAAGAAAATGATACAATGATTTTATTGCTTAGACTTCTAATTAGATGATGTTAATAAGTATAGTCCAATAATGTTCCTCCAATAAATTATCTAATTATCTAAATCAAAATGTTAAAAATGTTATATCAAGGTTTACATTCAATTCATTTAAAGCAATTGACCACAAGTGGAAGTTGGCTATCAAACTCATATACTAAATTGTAAATGTAGCGTTGTAGACGTTATCAGGCTATGATTAACACTCAGGTATACTACAATTCTAATTGGTTGAAAGTAGGATATAATTTACAGGCAATAAAGACCCTTTCTCCCCAAAATACCCTGCTTATTTAATTCTACCCAATTAGCAGAGTTGAAGTAAGAAATAAAATTAATATAGATAAAGAATTAAATCTTGTGTGTGGCACCTACTAGGCCTTTTATGAATAATGATTGTTATTATTACTATCACCATTTTTATACTTCTGAAAAAAAGCTTTTTAGGAAGGATTCATTTTCTGAGTGGATGCCCTGGCTTTTTCTTTTTAAGAAAAAGGGACTGAAATTCTCTCATTTCTCGTCTTCTGAAAACTCAGTTGAGTCGAATAGCAGGTAAGGAGAATGTCTCATTGTTTAATGTGCTGTGAACTTGGGCCTACAGCGTCGGCGGGAAGGTTTCGTGCCCCAGCGTAGCAGGCACACAGAGCGGCAGGAGCTCCAAGCACATGTGAACCTCTCAGCTGTGGGCTGTGTTTTCATTAAGTGAACTTGGCTTTCCTGCTGCCTTTTCATTCTAAGCTCCACCCTGAAAAGCACAGGGCTCTTTAGCAAAATTAGGAAAAACAGAGTGATCTCTCTTCGGACAGTAACTGTGTGAAATAGATTAAGAAATACACTTGCTCCTGCCAGCGGGCAGCAAGTACAAACTGACAAATGTTCACACACTCAAGTCACAGCACAAAGGCAATGTGACTTGTCCTTATTTATCTTTACCCACAAAGGTATACGTGTGAGGGGATGGGGAGTCACAATTTCTCCCTCAGACAAAACAGAAAAATAACTGAAATGACTAAAGGAGAAAATGATAGTTTGAAGAATAGGGTTTTGTTTTTTACCCCTGTCACAGCTGCAAAAAATAATTTCACCTGATATATGTAAGGAAAGTTTTATGACCAAACGACTATTCCAGAACTCATATGGTAAATCATGTTGTCTTGAATATGCCTCATCATAACCATAATTGCAGTTGTCAATGGTTAATAGTTCTTCCCCTTTTCTTAAATCATTATAACTAAATTTTTCTTCCAAGGAAAATGTCCAAGGCTTAGGCAAAGTAGAATGAGATGAGACTACATAGTAGTGTGGCATTTTCGCAGTTTATATCAACACCCTATTTTTAGATGTTGGTTAGGGAGGAAAGAGAATAAATACATAAAACAGACCAAATATGAAAAGTCATTGTGACTTTTCATTTGGAGCACAAAAGCCCCTTTCCAGAGCTGACATCAGAGAATTAAAAGCAAGCTGAGAAAAGGTGTGTGTCTGAGCAGAAGCTTCTGGCCAGTGTTGGTCACCAGGATCCTAGATTCAATTATTTAATTCAGTGTCTAATAACATTTTATAGAAAGTCTATTGATGTACCTTGACAAACCCTGAGTAGACATGGATTTGTCCCTTTGGGAAAGTAAATACAGCCTTATTAAGACTCAGAAAGGACCTCGGTGTTAGAATGAAGTAGATTTCTTTAATGAAAATGGGATCTGAGAAAGAGGCAGGACACTCATCCAGTGCATCTAGTACGTGAGAGGGGAATCTCAAGATCAAGGTATGGGGTACCATTAGTAGAGTTGTTAGAACCACAGGAGCCGTAAGAGCCTTAGGAAGAATCATATCTCCAAATCATGAGGAAATTCCCATGGATCTCCTTGCTGATACTTAGGTAGTACCATAGAGGGAAAAGGATGCCCTCCTGAAATATGTGGGTCTGTATGAAGCGTCATTACCTGAACCAACTCACAGGATGCATCTAATCAGTCTCTGGAGAATCAAAACCCAAGAGTAAGACCATTGGCCATCAGGAGACTGAGGAAACCCTGCCGTCTGAGGGACCATGACAATACAGGGCATGGCTTCATGTGTAGGAGGACTACCTCCTAGAAAACCTACAGTATGGTTGTTATGGTGTGTGGTACTTCTTTTCCAAGTATGGTTTGGAAATTTTGAAGGCTTTTTTGTTTGTCACAAGTTTGGAAGAAAGACAGCCAATTTAGAAGAGTGATCTGGGTTGCTAGCCAGTCAGCATCGCACAGAAAAAAATTCGCATTACAAAATTGTCTTAATTTTAGCAGGATTTTGATATATACAATTAGATATTTTTGAGTCACAAACTTACTTTAATTTTTTGGGTCTAGAATATAACTCTTTTATACATATAAACACAAAGTGATTTTTGAATGATAATAATGTTTATTGAAATTACTCAGAAATGGTAATATTGTATAACTCTAAAGAAAATTGTACTTTATTTTGTCTAGAACTTTCCAATAATTGTTTATCATATAACGGAAAAATCACATTACCAACACAGTGGAATTTGTATAGCTAATAAAACATACCTAAATCAGTCCACTTTTGTGGTTCTTTCATGTAAACTATTTGTAATAGATGCAAGCATATAACCACATCATTTTGTAGTCTAGTACAGTTGTTTTTGAGTGTATACATGTAAACTATACATTACTTTTTGTTAAATTATATTTCTATTTTTTCTTTTTTATATATCATAGCATTATGTTGATTCTTTGAACTTGTATGTACTGGTAGATTTTATTATCTATGAATTTTATTTCAGGATAGTGGAGAGGAAGTCAAATATTTATAATAAAAGGAGATATAGTTCTGATCAGGTTGCGAATCCTCCTCCAGGTTCTATAATATTAGAAAACACTCTTTGGGAAACACTGAAAAATAAGAAGATACCCCCAAAGTTTTATTTTCTGTACTTTTCCTATTTCAAGCCTAAAGAAAGTCCTATGATGAGTGACTTCACAATGTTTTTTCCCCTAGAGAGTTTTAATTTGTGTAATTAATTTGTGACAGTTTTGGTTCTTCTTCTTTTTTTTTTTTTTTAAAGATTTATTGTTTGAGAGAAGGTGAAAGGGAGGGAGGGAGGGAGAGAGAGAGAGAGAGAGAGAGAGAGAAGGGGTAGGACCCAGAGCAGGCTCTATAGTTGTACATTATTAGTTGTGACGGTTTCATTCCACACAGGTGGATGTGGGGACACCTGGGGCAAGAACTGAACTGGAGGCTTCCTCGTGGGAGGCAAGAACCTTTGCTGCCATCAGCATTACCAGTTGCACTGCACTTCAGCATAGGGGTTTGAGGGGCCGGGGCCAGGAATTGAACACCGGACCTCATGATTGCGTGGCAAGTGCACAACCACTGAGCTATCTTTGCATCCGTGTTTTTTTGAGTAGTTACTGCTGGCTTACGTCCTCTGGAGAAGAAGATGTTTTTTAAGCTGTTTCTTTGGTTTAGTTGTTCACTTTCCTGAGACCTAAATTAGTACTACACAACATTTATACTAGTGTAATCTAAATTCTGAATCTTATGTAATCGTGGGTACACTTTTCATATGATCTTAACAGAAAGGAATGGGAGCAGAAAGCCTATTCAGATTAATCAAACCAATTAAAAATTCCTAACCACTTACAAGCTGAACTCAAGCTGAAAAAAGGTCTAAGGACAGATGCCCTTTATAGGGTGGGATGAGATGAGATGAGATGAACGGGGGTAGAACCAGACCAGGATACTAAGAAGCATGACTGTGTGATCCAGAGCCAGAGCTTACTTGGACTGCCCGGTAGCTGAAACGTTTTTATTGATTCTGCTAAAGGTAAGAGGGTGGCTTTGACAACTTTTTTAAATTCTTTGGGCCCAGCCTGAAATGAAAACAAATTATAACACAAAATTCCACCAGATGTTTTTTATATTTTTACTTTTTCTTCTACATGCATTTTCCCATATTCTGATTTCACTCACATTTTCAGTTGGCAGCCAAAAAACTTAATAATGGAAGTCATTAGAAATAAAACAGATGAAAGGATTATTTTAAAAAATTGAATAGAATTTCTGCATGAGGTCATCTATAATTATTCCCTACCTAAATAGTTATAAGTATTCATTGCCTGATTTAGATTGCTTGTCTGTTAGTTTAGAGATAGTTCTTTATGTGTATATATGATACTCAGTGCAAGCATAGATATAGTGTCACTAGTTATTAAGCATAAAGAGCCCCTGGTAATTGTCCACAAAACCTGCCAGATGTTCTGTTATAGATATAACAGCTGATATTAATAATATATTCATATAATTCTTATACTCAAAGAGTTTATAAGAAAATCTTATGGGTGAGACAAAGAAACAAAGCAACAATTATGATACAGTATGGCTAGTCCCACATCTGAGTAATCATCTATATCTCATATACGAACATCACAAGTCTTGAGGAAAGGTTGGAGAGGTGTTAGGAAATGATTCTTAGACACCTAAAAAAGAGATGCCGGAGTTCAGTTAAGAGAGATTGAGGGAGGAGAGTTAACAATTTGGGCAGAGGGCATAGGCTATGCAGAGACCTGGAGGCAAGAACACACATGTCAGATTCTGGGCACATTGTGGCTGGAGCAAAGATCAAAATGGCAAAGAAGCAATGAGACAGAACATCAGATGATTCCTCAGTCATGTTAATAATTTTGAACTTTATGTGCAGGGCTTTGAATGTTTTGAGGCAAGACAGACACTTGATTGGATTTGATTATGATGTGGAAAACATAATGGAAAGAGGAAAGACTAAAATCTTGCAGCAGTTCAGGTGAGAGAAGACAGAGGCTGGCACCAGGTAGAGGTGTAGGCAGAATCAACCTGCAAAGTGGGAATAGAGCTACTGTGTGTTACCAGACAGGATCCTCAACTTTGCATGAAGACCTTTTAGACATAGATACAACTAATTGCAATTTAGCAATCTAATTTCAGAGTTGACAGATCCTGTGTGTATATTTCAGAGTGCCTAAGTCTATTCAGAAAGTGCATACCCATGTGGCATTCTGGTTCAAATGCCATATGTGTTGTAAAGCAGACAGGTGCTTTGAAAAGCTAGTAACAGATTTCAATCACACACACACACACACACACACACACAAAATTCATTTAATGAGGGGTCTCTGCCGTACCAGTAACATAATTGAAAAAAAAGATTGATCTGTATATATCTATGTGTCAAAATGAATATTCATGTGTTATGAGTCATTTTTAACATTTTCTTAGTCTGACCTTGAATGGTTAGCTGCACCACTCATTCAAAAAAAAAATTCTCCTTTTTTTTGAGCCTACTTGGTATTAAAAATGGAAAATTTTTTCAACCCCTTCTGAGAATGAGTCCTTCAATTTGTACAGTATACTAGGTGTTAGCAATGCCAATGTGCTTTGAATGAAATCACCTATAGACACAATAACATTTTTTTCAGCATACTTTTGTGTAAGTATATTCATGTGTACGTGTTGTACACACATAGTAAAGTTATATTGAATATATATGTGCATATTAATAGATGCATAAGTGCAGAGAATGAGTAAATTGAGCCACTCAAGAATAAAATCTTCTAATGCATTCTGTATAAATTCAATAGGGAATAAAAGCGAATGTTTGCCAACAGAATGGTTGATATGATAGGAAGACTGCTTTTATTTGCTTCTTCCAAAACAAATTAACATTGCTGTGGGGATAAAAAAGAAGTGGTTTGCAGCTATTTATACAATAAATACCCATAGTAGCTGTAGCTATTGTCATTGAGCCAAAAATGCTTTAATTTAAATCATTTATACTAATTACTGAAACTGCAAGGAAATCATTAGCAATAAGTGTTCATAGAATTTCAAAAGGGAAATTTAGTAGTGCTATAGATTCTGTATTTGTATTCATTTCACGTTATTTTTAAATGTTGTAAAAAGAAATTAGTCTGGGGTTTAGAAAGACTGGTCAAGTTGATTACAAACAGGTAATCTATGTGTTGGAGTTGGGGGTAAATATTTATTATGCCTGGAGAGCCAAAATCTACTATTTTACAAGTCCTTTATTATGTTTTAATATTTTAGCTACAAGCTACTGATTATTGCAGTCTAACCTGAAAGGAAAGCAAGATAGAAAATGGTTATGGACTACTTAACATATGCCAGACACTGATGTATCTCATTCAATCATCACAATTACACTGTGAGCAGTTATGATTAATATCCTTTTCAAATGAGTTTTCTTAGACTTAAAAAAGTTATCCCACCCAAAGTTCTCCATCAGTAAGTCCTAGAGGTGGGATCCAAAGCAAATTCTGTACATTTAGTTCTCATAGTCTCTGTTGGAAAATCAGCTACTCCTGTCACTCATGTCACTAATCTCATGGGGGTGGCTGAGGATGTCATCTTTCCAGGGTGAGATATATGTATAAATGTGAAGTGAGAGCCACATAACCAGAATCTATAATTTGCAATTACAAAATTACAATTTTTAACTGGAATAGAATTGGAGATCTTTTAGTCCAAGGACTCTACTTTCTAGAGAAAGCAAATAAAACTCACAGAGGAAAATTGATTGACTTAATGTCATTCCCATTGTCAGTAGTGTACTTGTGACTAGAAGCCACATTTCTTGGGCCATGCTAGAAATCCATTCACTTTGTGATAAATTTGTAATAAAAAATAATAAATAAATAACTAATGGTCATGAGATTAAATGCATATTCAAAATTAGCATGTCCTGTTTAGCCATGCTTGCATTTTTAGTTTTACTTCTCAAAATATTGTGGTCCATAAAGATTTTTAACATTTTCCCTTTGAGTTTCTTTTGCTGTATCTCCTCTTCATTCTTTTTTATTATAGTAGCAGCATGTCCAGAAAAACTCCTTTGTTTCATTCAGATTGGGATTAGAACCAGCTTTCAATTATATATTCTATATTATTATTGTATTTGTTTTTTCAAACAATTCTAAGGCTTAGATAAAGTAGAAATTATCATCATCATTTTGCAAAATTATTTGTAGCCCTGTTATACAATTAGCTATAAATTTATGGACCACCTAGACTTCTTATGTTTAAATTCATTTATCTGTTAAAAAAGAAAGCTACTTGACAAAATAAGGAGCCCGGATGTGTCATTTGTTTACTGACTTATTCAAATGCTAGTAATGCTTAGTACTCTGACATATTTAGTGATTTGCTCAAGGTAATCATTCTAATGTCTGTTGCTCTTAGTATGATACCCAGTTGCTTCTCTTCTTCTAACTTCTATGGTTTGTTCACATTCCCCATCTTATACATTCTTTTCAAACTCCATAAACCTTCCCTTGTGGTCCCCTAAACATCAGCATCCATAACCTCCATGGTTGCCTCCACAGACAACTACCTATTCTTACAGGAATAAAGTTGGGACACTTGAGTCATCTGGTTCTGCCATTTGCGAGTTGTATAGCCTGCGTCAATTAGATGTCTCTAGGGTCTCTAATTTCATCAATGGTTCTGTAGGTGATGGGGTAAGATTATCTCTCATAATGCCCCTTACACACAAGAGGCATGTGAAAATAGCAATATGGTTTCTAAATTATTGTTTTTTAAAAGCACATGGAACAATGTTTGGAACATAGTAAGGTGTCAGGAGGATAACCATTATAATTATCTGGAGAAAACTCAAGACAATATAAGTTTAGAAAACTTAGGTTAGATGTAAGGATATAATTGTGAAACATGTACATACTTTTAGTTCTTTAAAAATACCTACTTGGGGAAGCCGGGATGGCTCAGTGGATTAAGCGCTCACTTTGCAGCATCGGGGACTGGGGATCAAATCCCGGCCCCGG
>PVKE010030818.1:0-19398 GCA_004027555.1 Craseonycteris thonglongyai
AGGCTGCTCTGGAGGGGAAATGGGGACATTCAAGGAGGCTCATTTTATTTCAATGGAGGAAGCACCTAGGCAGTCTAAGCTGCCTAGCAACAAGACATGCTACACTCCCTACAGGCTGGAGAAGTACGTAGTAGCTGGATTACCTGCCAGTGCTTAGATTCTACATCAGAGAGTAATTAAGTAGGAATAAGAGATTGATGTGGTTACAAAGAGCTCACCTTATTCATGTGCAAGATGAATCACAGATTTTATTTATACAAATACACCCATCCCCAAAGTTGAGTATTTAATTAAACCATAAGCATATCAAATAATTTTAATTAGACCAAGTAAGCAATGCTACCCTATCTGACAATATATATGAGGGCTATTTGGAAAGTATCCAGCCATGCAATATGAAAAAAGAGGCATTTATGGCTGAATTTTTCTGGACAACCCTCCCATGCCCCCTCCCCCCCCCCACCTCCCCTCCACACACCAATAAAAACTCAAGGCAGAAATGTAAAAGTAAATAGTGCTAAGATTCTTTATCTAGACCTTATTCCTTCAGCCAAATGTTCCACTGGAAAGCCCTCAGGTGGCACATGTACCCTAGCTTCCAGAATTTACACGGAGACTGATCCAGACATTCTCCAGCTCACCTGCTTGGGCTTGCCTTCAAACACTACTACAAAAGGACTTTCCCCTAAAGATGATCAGCAGGCTTACTAAAGCACCACATTTCTTTAACTTCTAATTTTTTTTTTGGTTCATTATTAGTCAGCACTGACTGGTACCCACTATAAGCCACACACTGTTAACAGGAGTTATGGGAAGCTACAGAATGACACATGGTCCTGGCCCCTGAGGATTGTAGCATCTAGCAGGAGAGAGCAGAGCAGTGGAGGAAGGCATGTATTAAACACTCAGAAGATGTAAATCCCGAAGTGAAAGCGAATGGAGCTGACTAGATCTGATATAAAACCTCCATAATATAGATCACTGCATTTGAAATTTCTCATAATTCTGTTTGGTTAAATTACCTTTGTGTTTCCTATGAAAAATGAGCTAGTAAGTGTACAGGCAGTATATCAAACTTTGGGGTGATATTTGAATTACCTGAAAAACTGAATTTTCACTTTCTAAACAAGAAATATACCCCCCTCCCCTAATCCAGGGACTCTGAAGTGCTGGTCTCATACATTTTAAGAGATGGGGAATCACAGTAAGAATCTACTAGGAGGACTGAGAGTGTCCAGTAGCAGATTTTTTGCATACCATGTACTGAACACAACTCAATTCCAATAACACACACTAAAGGCCCTGGAAAGGCCATTTCTTCAGCAAAGCTTTGTTAACAATTTGTTATCAGTTTGAGAGAGAAAAAATGATCCTATTATTTTGTCTAAATACTTTATTTTTAGCACAACTGGTCTAATTTGCTGACATTTTACCATGAAGGGGGCATATAAGAGTCCCCAGTCTTGAGCAAGATCTTAGAGGCCAAACAAAGAGAGGTTAAAAGAATCAGGTATATTAGTTTGGAGGAAAGATAAGAAATTTTCTGAGTACTTCAGGAGAGATAATAAGCCGGGTTAATTGAGGACAACAAAGTAGATGTGCAGGGAGGAATGGACAAGAGTATATGATAAGGAGCTACAGTTAGTGAGAAATGAAACATGATGAGGGGAAGAGTGGGCACTGCTGATAGCAGTCTATGTTGGTCAGAAAGCCTTTAGTAGTCCTTGGGCTTTAGATCAAAGGCTGCATGAAATATGAATAATGAGTACACAGGTGTGATCTGTAACTACTGGCAACGTTTCTGATCTCAGTTTCCTCATTTATTTTTAAAAAATGGGTTTGAACTAAATGCTTGCTAAGGCTCTTTCAAATCCTGATGGTATTTATCCACCCCACAAATATTTATAATTTTTCTTGTAGTAAGAACATTTAACTCAAACAAAGCATTTTCAACCATGACTCAGTATAGTATGCTTTTGTTACTTCAAGTAAGAATAACCCAGGAATAGTATCTTAGGTGTCTATTATGATATTGGTTTGAGAAAAATGAGTTCTCTAAGGTTACCAGCTTTCCCCACTATAGCTAGACAGGCATATATATACATATGATTGTGAACAAAGGGAGTATGTTTCAACCATAAACAGAAATGAATCCATGGGATGGCAAAACTCCTTAAAACAGTTTTGTTGACCTTTTAGGCCACATGGTAGCTCACTTTGGGCTCTATCATCTGTTTTGGGGGAATGTATTTGAACATTTCCTATGTTTTCTTAAAATGTATTCAAGAACTACAACTATTAAAATTTGTCGGGCTAATGGGCAGAGAGGTAAGAGTCAGCTGTGAAAAATCTACAGCTAAATATACTCAACGGTAAAAGATTGAATGCTTTCTACCTAAGTTCAAGAAAAAGGCAAGGAGAAGGAAGTCTATTCTCAATACTTTTATGAACCATTATGCTAGAGATCCTATCTAGAGCAATAATGCAAGAAAAAAAAATAACAGGCAGTTAGATTGGAAAGGAGTGAGACTGCTTTATTTGTAGATGACATGATCATGGATGTAAAAAGTCCTAAGGAATCTAGAACTAGTAAGTGAATTTAAAAAGGTTGAAGAATAAAAATCTTGTGTAAAAATTGACTTACTTCGATGTGGCAGCAAATAATCTCAAAATAAAATTTAAAAATTCTACTCACATTAGTATCAAAAAATTAAAATACTTAGGAATGAATTTAACAAAAAGATGTATGCTGAAAAATAGAAAAACCTATTGAGAAATTTTAAAAGATTTAAATAAATGGAGATGCATATCATATTCACTAGTTAGAATATTGTTAAGATGGCATTTCTGTATAACTTTTATAAATGGCCAAAAGTAGGTATGAACAAAATCCATCATAAAAGAAGATATGTGAGTGGCCAAAAAGTATATAAAAAAGATGCCTAACACTGGTCATGAAAGAAATGCAAATTAATATACTACAGTGATGGTAGTACATATCCACCAGAACAAAAAGAATGACAATATTACATGTTGCAAATTATGCAGAAATTAGAACCCTAATAAACTGATGTTTTGGGATTTTCTTAAAATGTAAATGTACACTGACCATTCAACCTGGTAATTCCACCTCTATGTATCTACCCAAGAGAAATGAAAATCTATGTCCACAGAGACTTGTGCATGAATATTTCTAACAGCTCTATTCATAATATCCCCCAAAATGGCAAAAACCCAAATGTATGTCAAGTGGTAAATGAATAAACAATTATGGTATTATCTATACAATAAAGTACTACTCATCATTAAAGAGGCATGAACTACTAATATATAATAACAGGGATGAATCTCAACTACATGCTATGTAGACAGACAAAACTATATACCGGTACCTACTATATAAATCTCCTGATATTACACCAACAGAAAGCAGATCAACGGTTGCCTGGGACTTGAGGTAGGGGAGTGTATGGATTGACTGAAAAGAAACAGAAGGAAACTTTTTGGGGTGATAGAAGTATTCTAAAATTTGAAAATGGTGATGGCTGCACAATTTAAATTCACTAAAACTTATGGAACTGTAAAAAATCGGTGAATTTTATGGTGTGAATTATATCTCAAAAAAACTCTAAAAAAACAAAAACAAAACAAAACCAACACACCTTGCTGGACAAAGAATTAACTGAAACTATTTATTCTTGGAACTAAAAAAAGCAAAAACCAAACAAACAAAAACCAATATCAATAATTCATTTCCTTTTGCAATAATCCATTTTTTCTCCCCATAAAGAAATATTTTAAGCAGGGTAATCCATCCAAATAGCTTTGAGAAAGTTATTGTGCTGTTATGGCTGCTAAGATTGAACTACAGAAGTATGTGCAAATTTGCTATAAAGACAAAGTATTTCACGTCATGGCACAAGGATATCCTGGCTCACTTGTCAGCACGAATATAACACAGGCTTCAGCAGATGTGGTCTGCACACTGTCTTTTAAAAGCTCGGTCGGGGAAGCCCGGATGGCTCAGTGGGTTAAGTGTTCGCTTTGCAGCCCTGGGACCAAAGATCAAATCCTGGCCCCGGCCCATGTGGACCCATATGCTAAACTGGGGTGTGCTTCCCATGTGGGTGGCCCCCAGCCCAGTTCTCACCCTGTGCCCGCCATCTGTGTAGAACAAAACCATATAAAAAAAAAACCCGATGACGTACAACTATGGAGACTGCTCTAGGCCCTCCCCCTTCTCTGTCTGTCTCTCTTTCTGTCTCTGTCAAAAACAATAAAATAAATCTTAAAAAAAATAAAAAGCTCGGTCTTTGATGTTCTTTTGCTGGGGAGGGGGGCTGTTCATGCTTTTTAAATCTCTCTATGGCTTTGTCAAGGGACATACGGTAGGTTGGATCTCTGGGGCAGTGCTGAACTACGTAATGGGCTAAATATAAGACTATATGGAGTTAGTGTTCACTAAAAGGTCTGATTTGTTTTGCTTGAACACTTCAACTTGCAATTTCTAGAGGAGCAGCAGAGGGACTGATCCATTAGGTTTCAGACTAGAGTTCTTATACATAAAGATTAAATGGAGAATATGTTTTGTTTTAGTTTTTTATGTAAGTTAAGATAGCATACTCTTGTTTAGGTAAACGTATAGTGAAAGAAAGGGAGGAAGAAAGAAGGATTTTCTCAGAATGCTTCAAGATTTCCAATTACCATTAGCTTTCACACACATAACTGCCACCAACAGGTTTTTTGTTTGTTTGTTTGTTTGTTTTTGCTTTGGGGAGAGTAGGCATGGCACCGCCTTCTCTTGAGCCACAGGTAACATGCACCCAGCTGCTGTCTCAGAGGTACTGGAGAAACTTGAGGCTTTCACTGCCAGGCTTAGCATAAAAAAAAGACGCTCCTAAAGGGTGGGTCCTAGGTAGCACACAGCTGTGTCTGGACTCCCCCCTCAATGGCAGTAATGATAACACCTAACAGCCAAATCACTGGGTCATGATAAAGGATCTCAGGTGTTTCCCTGGATAGCAAGAGTTTTGTGATGGATCTGGATTAGAGCTCTGAACATGGAATAAGGTCTCTCATAAGAACAGTCTTCCTTTTTTTCTTTCAGAGTCATAGGACAGAAGGTCAAATGTTCCTGACAGGTTCAAATCACACTTGGACTAGAGCTAAAATAAAAGCATAGACACATGGGTCTATTTGTGATTTTTGGTACTGGTGAAATGGCCAGCCTGGAAAGTTCACATCACCAACATGTTTCATAACCACCCCAGCTCCCTGACCCACACTGAGACTTACGGTATCACTCTTTGTTCACTGTGCAGTACCCTATAGTGGCAGGAGTGGCTGTGACACATGCATATTCTTTTTCATTTGTGAATCAGTTCACATACTTCTTAGCTCATTATTCTAAAAAGATTCAGCAGCCACCTGGGCTTTGCTGTGTGCTTAATTTAAAACAAAACAAAACATAACGAAAAAAGGTAAGGTTAGATTGTACATGACCATATTCAAAACCACTGATATCTTCTCATGGCAATTCAATGTCCAACCCCTACAGCCTGGTATCTGAAGTCCTTCCTCTTCCTTTCTAGCAGCCTCTCCCCTTACCCAACCAACCCAAAGGCTCCATCCAGTTGCAAAGAGGTCACCTTAGGAACATCAGCTTTGTCCAAGCATTTGCTCTTTCCCCATATCTAAGTCCCACTCTTCCTTGTAGAAGCCTATCCAGGGTTTTCTGGTGGGAATTTATCTCTCCCTTTCCATATTCCTATAACATATGGCTTGCACCTTGGTTAAAACTCTTATGGCAGGTTGCCCTGGAAGTCAGTTATTTTATGCATGTATCTGTTTTCCTCTCAGGCACAGCATCTCCCTACTTTGAATACGTATTAACATCACCTTGGGAATCCTTGAAAAAGTGGTTGATTAAAGAACTCAACAAACGTAAAGTACAAGATGCACCCCAAATAGCATCTTGTCATGTTATAGAGTAAGGAAATGCTGGGGGGAGAGGAGAGATATGGGGGGTGGGGGTGGGGGGATGTCATGAGGACACAGAAATCAGCTTGAAGGAAATTCCATTGGCCAAATTTGGGATAATTTGAGCACCAAAAATAAGTACAGTAATAAATTATAAACCACTAAAAAATGTAAACGCTCATTAGTCCATATCAATAACAGATAAGCGGAAGAGGAGGGTTTTACTTAATAAGAACACTGAATCCCAAATGGTAAATGCAGAAGAAAGGCTAGTATTAGAAAAATCATCATTTGTAACCACCATAGTAAAGATTGATTCAGGCAACAATCATCAATGGATGCTAAACCTAGGAAACATTTCTGATGAAGAGTGGGACATTTATATGGTCATACAGTATTGCTTACTATCTGTTAAGGTTAAAAATAATAACTACACAGGTGGAATCAAACAACACCCTAACTTGGTAAATGAATCACAATCAACATCAACAATGAGAGGCTGGTGGACATCCGTTGATTCCCAACATAAAACCTCAAGAAGAACATATATATCACTTACACAGAATTCTGGCTGGGACTATGTACTCTGAATCTCATTATGAAGAAATATCAGACAAACCCCAAAATGAGGAATGTTCTATTAAAAAAACAAAAAGTTGAGGATGCAGGGATGGCTCAGCAGGTTCATTGCTCATCTTGCAGCCCTGGGGTCTGAGGATTATATCCCAGCCCTGGCTGGTGTGGACCCATATGCTTAACTGGAGTGTACCCACCAGTTGGTTCCTTGCAGAGGTTAGCTTCCCATGTGGGAGGCCCCCGGTTCGGCTCCCACCCCAGGTGTGCTTCCCATGTAGGAGATCCCCAGCTCAAGGGGGTGTGCCTTCCATTCCAGAGGCCCCCAGCCCAGTACCTGTCCTGTGCAAACCCAGTATCATAAACTGTATCATAAAACTAATGATGTAAAACTATGGAGACTGCTCTGGACCCTCCCCCTTCTCTCTGTCTCTCTGTCTTTCTCTGTCAAAAACAATTTTAAAAAATCTTTAAAATTAAGTAAAATAAATCTTTAAAAGAAAGTGTGAGTGGAAAGACAGGGCATGGAGGAATGTGGACTTCAAAAATGTCAGTATCATTTAAAACAAAGAAAGGCTGTGAAAATGTTCCAGGTTATTAAGAGTCTAAAGAGACCTGACAACTAAATGCAATACCTGGGCATTGATTAATTCTATATTGGAAGAGAAAAAAAATGCTTTTATAAAGGACATTATTGGATCAACGAACAAAACTGGATCATGGACAAAAGATTTGATACAAGGATTGTATCAGTATCAATTTACTGAAGTTGAAAACTGTGCTTTGGTTATATAAAATATCCCTATTCTTAGGAAACATTTATTGATGTTTATAGGGGGAAAAGGCTGTAATGTTTGCAACTTACTCTCAAATGGTCCAGGAAAAAAACTTTTCATTTTCAAATAAAAAACTGAAAATAGTACCTGGAGACCTTAGAGTAAGGTCCAGACATTCTAATTTTTAAAAGCTTCCCAGGTTTGGTTCTCAGAGCATGGTCCTCAGACCAACAGCACCAACATTACCTAGAAACTTGTTGGCCAGGCAAGGCCAGGCAAGGCCAAGTGCATCAGGTTTTCTAGGGGTGAGGCCCAGCAACCATACCCTCCATGTGATTCTGATGCCCACCTGAATTTGAAGCCACTGACCTATACTATAAGCCCCTACAGTCTATATTTCTAGTTCCTATATTTTGCTAGTTCTTGTGGAAAAGAACTAGCAAAATGCTTTGTACATAGTTATATCTCAATAAATGTTTGCTGAATTTAGTGTGACAGTGAATGGTAAAGCAGAAATGACCACTGAGGTACCTGGAGATGATAAACTACTTTAAAGATCCCAGCTAAAGTATCACTCTGAATTTCTAAAGTGAATATAAAATTTATTTTGACAGCAGTAAAGAAAGTTAGATTTCTCAGGAGGTCAGTAAAAGCACTGTTGTCCCAAAAGGGGGTATATCAGCTTGCATTTTGTTAAGTCACTGTCAATTGAAAATATGCTGTAACTTATGCAAGCTATTAGACTGATATTTAAAAATTAACTCTGTGGTTCTGGGAAGCAATGTGCAGCAATTAAAAAGCCATGCTGTGTGTATCATGCAAGATCTGCTTAGAAAACACAGCATTCACATGGCTATGTGGCCCAGATTTGATGAGGATGGCTAGATTTCAGAGGAACGCCCTTTAGGTGGCATTTGGAGAAAAGGCTCCTATAATGAGTGAGTTGATCAATTTGCCTACTGAGTAGAAAATTAAACAAATAAATCCATTTTTATGCAGTTGTTTTCTATCTTGAGAAGTTAAACTGTTGAAGATACTCTGGATGGAGGGTACCATCCCAGCCTCACCACATGCCTTTTCTAATTGGCACCCAGAAAGATTTCACAAGAAAAGGGTGTTACCAACTTTGGTATTATTGATTTAAAGGTTATCTAGTCACAGTGAGGCAAAGGAGAATTCATCTTCAAAATTTACCTACTTATTGAAAAGCCCATGGAGTGTCTTGGCAATTAACAATTCCTATCACCTCTAGCTGTTCTCTATGTGAGAAAGCTCAGAATTCATCTTACAAATTGCTCTTTTGAAGATCAAAGGGAAGCTGAATGTGTCTGTGTGTGCTCTCCATGAGACTGTAATTTAATGGAATTTTTAGAGAAGGCTCGCTGGCAGTGTTTGGATGACAGCCCCAGGGCAGAGGATTCAGGGGAGCTTGGCCACTCTTCCCTTTGGAGTGTCTTCCCTGTCTTTAATTGGCACCTCATTAGAAATTAATGAAAATGACATCCTCTGTTCTTCCTGCTCTAGGCATCGAATGCTACAAAAAGGCCCATCACAATTCATAACACATTCAATTTATACAGCAATGGCTCTTAAGCATTATTTATGAGATGTGAATTTCTTGTCAGCAGTTAATAACCTGTACAGAGTAGAAGGGGAATGGAAAAAAGATTGTGAATATACATATATATATATATATATATATATATATATATATATATATATTCTTTATATATATATAAAGATTTTCTGCACTAGAGAAGTGTTCTATTTGAGTTGAAACTACCTCCCTGAGTCTTTACTTTCAGTAGTAAATTATTGTGTTTCCCCCATCTAAAACCTTTCAGGGCAGTTAAATGTCTCACTAACACTCCATGCACTCTCAAGTAAATAACTATACAACTCACCCTTTCCTGGAGAGATCCAAGCAAACAGGCAGGAGGAACACAAGTGCTATTTATCAAAGACAGTCCCAGAGGTGTATGTTCCCATTGTTGTCCTTCACCTTCTGAAAGGTGGCAGCTGACTCAGTCATTTTTCTGGGCACATAAGTGTAATGCTCTTGATGGGCCAAACTGAACTCCTGGCTCTCTCTAGGAAGACTACATCTAGAGGGACTGCAAAAAGCTCAAAACTTTCTTCTCTACCAGAAAAAATAAAATCTCTCTATAAGCAGATCCTCAGCATTAGGCACAAGCCAATGGACTACGTGTCAGAGCATTTAAAAAGGGTGCATGTCTGTGGCAAACCCAATACGCACTCAGAAATCCAGCCTCCCATCCAAGAGGTGATCAGAATAGCAGTGTAATCTGCACTTTTCAGACAATCGAGTTGGCTTCACTTGGGAGCATTTGGAATCATCTAACATGTATTTCTAGATTTTTTTCAGCAGTGCCTAAGACCTTAGGAAATTACATAGTTTGCATCAAAGCTTAAGGATGAACTGAGAGACTTGGTTACAAGAACTTTGGATCTTTCAAGCTAAACTATGAACTCTTATTGCTTGCCTGTCAAGGAGAAGAGATATTAGCCATTGCCAGAGGCAAGACAGCACACCTGATGGACTAACTGCCTGATCCACTAAAGCAAATCCTGTGTAATGCCAAGGATTCAGTTACTTTTAAGAAGGAAACAAGAACGTAAGGTACAGAAAAATCCCATGATTCTAATTTAGGAACAACCAAAGGCCTGTGTTATAAAAGCAACACTGGTAGCAGACCGAATTGCAGAGTATAATATCCCAATAGTTTCAGTGAAGCTGAAAGTATGTTTTTGCAGCCCAAAGGATGAGATAAAATCTTCAATAGGGTCAAGGTGGTTATCCATCAGGTCTCAGAGTTTCCTTGGCTAACCACAGTATTCCCTCTTTACCTTACTAAGAACTTAAAACCTAAGAATAAGATTTTGGGTTCACCTGGGGCCATGCCACATGCATGAACACAACTGAAGTTTGAAAACTCTCTTGACAGCCTCTGCCCCCACCTCTTACTCTAAAACTCTCTTCTTTATACTTTTATACAAGTAACTAGGAGGAAACGAAATGCCAAGCTACAAAAATAAAAACAGGTCTGGTGACACCTAGACCCTCCCATGTTGGACTCCATTTCCTCAGTGAAATATATACTTCTTTTACATGCCACACACCCAAGTGTGTACAATAAACATATCTCTGGTCATGACAGGAATAAGAGTTTCAACTTTTTTCCATGAAAATCTGGTTCTCCCTCATTTCCAACAGGGCAGATGATTGAGGGATAAGAGCAGAAACGGATGTCTCATCAGAAGATGAAGATTTAGAGTAACTGTTACCTTCCTAACTGCTAGAGAGTCATGTATTCTTGCCTGCCAGCATTAGTACCTGTTAGGATACCTATGGCTATCCCAAAAAAGACAGTTTGTAAGCTCACTCCTAAGGACAAACGATGTATATAGGATTCTCAGAGGATAGACCTAGGCCTCAAAACCTGCCTGATCACAGCTGTCCCACAGAACAATTCTATAATACTATGTTTTAAAATCAGGAAATAAAAACAGGGGCAGAAAAATGATAAATCAGCCGAAATAATGCAGCAATACAATTTTACTTCTATGTGGTCAAAGGGAGAGGAAGGACTATAGGTATGCACTGTTTTTAAGAACACATCGCAGGGAAGCTGGGATGGCTCAGTGGGTTAAGCACTTGCTTTGCAGCCCCAGGGATTGAAGATGACCCGTATGCTAAACTGCAGTGTGCTTCCCGTGTGGGAGGCCTCCAGTTCATTTCTCTCACCCCCCACAACCACCCAGTTCAGCCCCTGGCTCAAGGGGGCATGCCTCCCATGGGGGAGGCCCCAGCCCAGTGCCCTGCACAGCCTCCGTCTACCTGTGTGGAGTGAAACCACGTCGAAAACTGATGACACACAACTATGGAGACTGCTCTGGGCCCTCCCCCTTCGCTCTGTCTCTCTCTGTCTCTGTCAAAAGCAGTAAAATAAATCTTACAAAACAGAGTTTAAAAAACACATCACTGTGCATAGATGTGCAGAGAGTTGGTATCACACTGAATAAATACAGAAGAAAACGTTACTTTAAAGCTATATGCAAGGAGTTAACTGACAATGAATTGTGGTCCAAAGAAAATAATTTTCTAATCAAACTTTAATTTTAAAGGGATATGGGGGAGAAGTCTTCCATTTATTACACATAGTAAAAAGTGCATTCAAAATTAATTTAATATCTGAATTTTATGGTACATATCCCAGAATTTTGCTGGTTTGGTTACTTTCTAAATAAGTCATCAATGAGAAGGAACCAGAGTAAAATGCAGTGGAAAGAAGCTGAAAGCAGTAAGCAGTAATGGTGCAACTCTAAAGAAGTCTGTGTCAAAGCAGTGGAGGGTGAATGTGTTCAAAAGAATCCTCTATTCCTGGTTTCTCAAACTCCAAACATACAGCTACCTCTCAGGGAGGTACCCAGGAGAAGAACAAAGAGCTTCAGCCTCTTATGAATAATTTCCAAAGCTACGCCAGGGAGTCAAGGACAGGGGTTCCAGTATGCCATGGGGGAGGTGCTTACCGCAGCGGCATGATCCCAGTTCCTGCTGCACCAGCTCCAGTTTGGTTTGGCACTGGAAGCACCGACGTCGACTCTTCTGTTTAGATCGGCTGGTTTCCTCGGATCGTTCAGTATTCTCCAGTAGTCGTGGCCGTTTCACTGGTGAAGCCTCATTCTCAGACTGTGAATCTGACCAAAACAACACATGCGGGGGTCAGGGTTAGTGCCTGGTCTGGCAAGCACAGCTGACTAATGTACTGCTGGGTATTCCTGTGACCAGGCTCCTGGCCATTTGCAGGAACTGGACCTGTGTGAGCAAAAGTCAGTTCTGACTGGCCTGGTTTATGCTACACAAGTTGTGGCAAACATGAATGTTGAGGGTTGACTTCTAACAGGCTAGGCCTGAACCAAGAGAGAAGGGTGGGGGTGGCAACAAGCATCAGTTCTAGGTTGTTTTTAAAAACAGCTATCTCTATGAGGAAACCTTGTGATCCTCTTTGTCTGTACTCTAGTTGTTTGGGCCCTAGATGTTTACTGTTTGTATCAATTACCTACCTCTTCTTAGATATTTGCATCCTCAAGTAGAATCTAATTCTTTAGATAAGTGACTATGCCTAGTACTTCTTTATAATGCCAGGTTTAGCATAATTCCGTACCTAACGCCAACGTTTGATGGGTGATCCATAATCTTTTCTAGTAAAAATACTCATGTTTCTACTTCTAAACACATAAGAATCAGGTTCCAATATTGGAAATTATTCCAACTTTATTCAGAGTTAAGGAGTACTCCTGCTTGTTTACCAGTGAGCTGTCCCACGGCCTCCACTGTGGTGTGGTACAGAGGCAGCATTTGGTATCACAACCTTAGGGCTGATGCCAAATTGCAGGTGGAGGGAGTGTGTGACGACCAAAATGCAATGAAGTTCATGTCATAGGCAGGCTGTAAACAACTCTTATCTTATACACACAAAAAGGCAGCATTTGGGGGCTCTGTCCTCCTGGAATTGCAGCCACAACATACTCAAGATTCACCTCTTGCCAAAGTTCCAAAGTGGCTTGTTATAAACTACCTCTGGATGGCAGCCTCCTAAACGGTCTTCAAAACTGACCCAGACCCCACCACCTCTCACTCTCTACCATGACCATGCTGGTAAACCATCATCTCATCCACCCTAGCATAACAGCCTCTTAGCTGTTTCTCTCTGCTTATCTCCTTGCCACTACAGTATATTTCCACATAGCAGCCAAGTGATCTTATTAAAAATCAAGCTAGAATTACTTAAGTATTCTGCTTGAAACTCTTTAATAGCTCCCCTTCTCAGAATACAAGTTCAGACACTTAACTATGGCCCTAAAGAGGTCCTGCATGATTTGCGCTCCTCTCATCTCTCTCACCTCATCTCCTGTTGCTTCCTCCCTCTGCTTCATCCACACTGGCTTCCTTATCAGCACATACTTCAGGGTAATGGCACTCTCTGTTCCCTTTCTCTGGAACTCTTGTCACCCAGATCGACATGGAATCTAACCTCTTTTAAGAATCTAACCTCTTTTAAATTCACTTTTCAATTACAGTTGACAATGTTATATTAGTTTCAGGTGTATAGCATTGACATTAGACATTTATGTAACTTACTAAGAGATCACTCTTCTCAATGAAGTCTTCTTTCCTGATCACCCTATCTAGACCACTCCTATCCCTACTTCCCTAGCATTTCTCCTCTGTCCTTTCTTTACTTGCCTTTTATTTCTCCATAGCACTTATCTTTTAGAATTATGCCCCAGGAAAATGTAAACTCCTGGAGGGTAGACAGTTTCACCTGCTTTGTTCATTAATATGCCCTCCATGCCTACAACTCAACATACATTTCTTGAATGACTGAATCTTCTCCTAGGCAGTCCTACTTTTCTATTTAAAATGGCTCTAGTGCAAAGCAGCAGACTGTTGTTGGACACATTTCAATAAAGGCTGTCTGTATCCCTTTACCCAGCCTCACTGAAGAAGCTGCATTTCATGAGAGCACTCACGGTGATGACAGTAGCAGTTTGCTCACAGCCCCTCAGCCTACCATATTGTGCACTGACTTACAGAGGCATGCACCATTCTTAGCAACTATAAACTTCATTTTTCATCTCATTTGGTTCTTCCCCTCCTACATGACATTTCCCCCCAGTACAACCCAACTAAACAAGGTCTTTGATGAAAACTGAAAGAAATTCAGCCTATTTCCCAGCTCTGCTGAGAGAAGCTGTCCAAAGGCAGTTGGTATGATGACTGAGGCAACCACAGACACACCAGGTACAAAGCAGCCAGCCAACAGGAATTTACCTTGTATGAGCCACATTGCTCACAGGGGGTCCTTTCCCTCAAACCAGCAGTGGCACTATTTGTATTAATAACCTTACTTAGACACAAATACATATAGTTGTAACAAGAAAATTCTAGAGTAAAGGTAGTAACAACAAAAAAAGGTTTGTTCTGAGGCAAGGTCCTAAACCTGGAACATCCTGATAAGAAATTACTCCTCAAACCCAGGGTGGCAGGGTAGAGAAGAGAGAAAGGCCCACACAAGAAGAGGAAGCAGTTGGATCCTTTGCATTTATTAACACTGTTAAAATGTAGAGGCCCCTGATATGATGCCCGCACACCTCTAATGTGACAGAGGAGCACTTGGACATAAATAAGCCTTTCGTTCACACCACGGTCTGACAGAGCTGAGCAGGTACCGGCAAACGCATATCTCAGGCAGCCATTTTCTACGTGAATCTGTTTCACTGTCAAATGTGCTGTCTGCATAGCACCCATCTCCATTTCTAAAGCAACCTTTACTACAAGGAGAAGACCATTTAATAGTTAACTATTAGGTAACTATTTTTAAATAATCAAGGAGTGATGTATGAAGAAAGTATTTTTAAGTGTATGATTCCTAATATTGGGAGACAGAATTCATATTTATATAATCATAATCATCATTGGTCATCACCAAACAAACCACTTGATGGAGCCCCCCAACCCCCCCACCCCCACCAAAGAAAAATTAGGAGGGCTGTCCAGGACTAATCTCTTTTCTTCTAATTCTCCACCTTGTTTGACCAATGAGCAGTCAGTAACAAAACTGAAGAAATCTTCCTTTATTCATTCCACATTACATATAAAGACTGCTGAGTTATTTGTTCTGGTAGGCAGGAAGCATTGGGCATTCCTTCGATAATGGGCCCTAAGGGAGGTTTCTGATGCTGCCAACAGCTGCTGGCTGCACAGCCCATCCTAAAAGAACACCACTCAGCCCTGGTCCGTCCTCTGAGAGTCAATGTCTTGGCATCTGTACAAGTCTAAGATCAAAGGCATCAGTATATAGAAAGTCTGAGCCTTTGGAAGCAGTCCTCAATGATTCTAAACCAAGACAGACAAGTTGTTTACCAGAACGTGCTATTTTTTTAGAATCAAGGAACTGTCCCCAGACATTAAGAGATCCATAACTTTTATACTCTGGGATATACCTCCTAGCATTCATTCAGTCCATGTTCTATTAAATGGAAAGGAATCCTGTGAACATTAATGCTCCCTACCACAAAGAGGAGGGAAAATGAGCTCTCTAAACTGTTTACCACCCTCCACACATGGCCATCCAGTGAGGTGACTGTTATATATGAGTATAACTTCTTAGTGAAGCAAACCATTCTTTGGCATTTTCTCATTAGTCAACTCAGTGCTTTAATTAGAAGTTGATTAAATAAATAGTGATCTATAGGATCATCATCAGGTCTTCTTAAGAAATTTACATCTCCTCTGCTAATTATTTAATGAAACTTTGTGCCATGGGGTGAGTCCCCTAAATAAGAGAAACAGCAGTCCATAATAAGGATTCTAATTACACAATGATTAATTAAATAATTTAACTATTTAATTGTGAATTTTATGTCAATTAAAAAAGGCTACCAGAAAGAAAAGATCCAAACATGGTCAAACTAAAGGAACCCTCCTCATCTACTGTCCATATTTGAATAAAATGAACTTTGATTCTTTACTTTTTGCTCACAAACATCATTTCTGTTACCTTGAAGCACTTTTAGCTTCCTCAATGGAAAACACCTAATGGTCTACTTGCATAATCAAACTTGGGCAGTAAGGGTTAAATATGGAAAGAAAGGTGAACAGAAATAACTCTTACTTGCAGCTTTAACTGTCAGAAGAAATGAGTCCCTGCGAGGAGCATGCTCATTAGCAGCAGAGGAGCTGTGGTGGAAGCTAGAAACCATTCCAACCCCAGGAGTTAAAAGTGACTTCTAATTAAGGTCCTTCTTAAGGGTCAACAAAGCATTTTTTTTTTTCCAGTATGCTGTTTCTAGAGAACATAATCTAGTCTGCATATACCATGCAAGAGCTGCCATACTCCCATGCCAGGCTCACAGCTTTTGGCACTCACCAGACCCTCTCTTCAAAAATTATAACGTGATTAAACGAGAAAGAAAAATCTTAAGAAAAACCTTTTTACCTATCAGCTTCCTAGGTTTGAAAGTAACTACTACTTAATTTGTGACAGAGAAAAAAGTACAGCAATTTAAAAACATAACCTTCTGAAGAGAGAAATTTTTCTAATTGTACTTTCCTAGCCAATCGCAGAAAGCAATGGTAAGACTTTCAATTTAGAAACAGTTTACCTGGAAAGCTTGACTGGAAACAACAGACAGAGAGCTACTTCTTTTAAAATTCTGTTTTGTCTCTGACAGAAATTCACATTTGTTCCTTACTGTCACTGTTCTTGTCTTTATTACTCATGTTCTCTCCCAGAAATTTCCAAATAAATTGTGTCAGGCCTGTCAGAGTTGGATCCCAATCTCCCGTAATCTCCCGTCACTGTGCAGCTGACAGCCTGCATACTCTGGGGCTGCTAACCATGACTGTGGCCTTCTGACATCTCGGGCAGGCTCTTAGCCCTCTGTACAAGCCAATCCTCACGATTTAGATTCCAAGAGTGGGAGAAATAAAATGGCAACAAAGAGCAGGAAGCTTTCTTCTATTCATTTCACCCACATCTTCCCTTACTTCTAAGAAAGAGAAATGAATCTGTTTAATCTCAGGCTCAATGACAGCTTTTTGAGGTACTCAGTCAGATTTTTTAGAACCTACTACAGTCTCTTGGTAGACTGATATCTATGATCCCAACAGTCTGTGCAAACATCAGTAAGAGCAATAATTAATGAACCCTCACACATCACTGCTGTCTCTCCTTTGACCATTTAAAAGGAACTTAAGCTGCTAAAACCTCTGTCTATGAACAGCACCAAACTCTCATTGTAAAAACCGATAAAAGACCTTTTAAAAATTTGTTTTGAGAAGCCAGGATTGCTCAGTGGGTTAAGCACTCACTTTGCAGACCCAGGGACTGAGGATCGAGTCCCGGCCCCGGCCCGTGTGGACCCATATGCTGAGCTGGGGAGTACCCCCAGTTCAATTCTCACTGGGGCAAGACCCGGGCCTGGTTCCTGCCCTGTGCAGCCCCAAGCCCACCTGTGGAATAAAACTATGTGGAAAAATCGATGATGTGCACCTATGGAGACTATTCTGGGCCCTCCCCCTTCTCTCTGTCTCTGTCTCTGTATCTCTCTCTCTCTCTCTCTCTCTGTCAAAAACAATAAAAATAAATCTTAAAAAAAAATTTGTTTTATAGGCACTTTCTTTGTTTATCCTCATGTGTTGCTTTCAGAGTTTAGAAAGGCATTAGATTCATCCTCTCCTGGCATTTGTTTGTCATAAAGACTTCAGGAGAGAAAACTCCATTATCCATTAAAAACTTTTTCCCCACTTTATACAACTGGGATCTTCCCCTTCTTTGTTGTCATCCTAATGGCCCCTAGAACAATTTTGGAATAACATACCTGTTAAAAAACTATTACATGGACAAAGAAAGAATTTGGAAGAGGCTGATTATTAAAATATTGTATGGGGAATGTCTTCATTTTCATTTAATGCATGATATGGAAATGAATCTAGTTGAAATACACCTAGGATGCCAGATCTTAGATCATAACTATTTATAAAGGTCAGTTTTTCCTAAAGTGTCACTCAGTACAATTTTTAAGCAATAGTCCCTCTCTTTTCCTTCCATCTCTACCCCCAATCCTTCCCCTCCCCAGGTTATTTTCTCTGGCTCTCTCCTTTGCTATTAGAGACATCTGAGGGTGGTATCTGTCTCTTTCACAACCTCAAGACTGAAAGATCTCTGACTCTTCTTCCCTGCTGGGAACACAAGATTGGGAGATCTGGGTCTATCTCTCTATTAACATACAACAGTAGAGGCAACTATCTTAAGAGTGCACCTGAAATTTTGGGGTCTCGGTCCTCCTCAGTATACTCAAAAGACATCTTCTTGGGGGTAATTCTATCATCTAATCATTTGATTTTTGTCCTCATAACAATGCAGAAGCTTCTTCTTAGAAACTTTTTCTGGTTGGAAGGTAGCTTAAAGAGCATCAGAACACACAAAAGTCAGAGTCATGACATGTACCCTTTCTGGAGTAAGCACGCACATGTCCCAAAGTCATGCTTTAAAGACTGGGATCAGATTTGCCACTTCCTCACAGTCCATCTTCCTCTGCTGATTCCTGATGGCCAGGTAGCTGAAAGCTGACTTTGGTGGCAAACCTTGACACCAGAAAAAAGTGATTTATAAATTCATCAAAAGATCAAGTGGAAAAAGCTAATGTGTTATGGCAAGCTTGTCCAATGTGTAGCTGCTAGGACACTCTGAATGCAGCCGCACACAAATTCGTAAACTTTCCTAAAACATTACAAGATTTTTGCAATTTTTGTTTGTTTTTATAGCTCTTCAGCTATCATTAGTGTTAGTGTATTTTATGTGTGGCCCAACACAACTCTTCTTCCAGTGTGGCCCACAGAAGCCAAAATGTTGGACACCCCTGTGCAATGGGGAGAACAACTCTTCATTAAATAAAACAATCTTTAAAATCATGGTACTGGAGTCCAACCATTCTAAAGGAAGGGTTTTCTCCTCAACTGTTCTTTATTTCCTATTTGTCTACTTTTTATTTCGTTTTCTTGCCTATTATACTGGGTAGGTTTTCTAGTATGATGCTGAATTAAGTGTTAAGAGAGGACATATTTGCATTGTTCCCAACCTTAGGTGGAAAGTATTTAGCCTTCACTTAATGTATTCTAAAAAAATTCAAATATAAAGAAAAGTTCTGGAGATGCCAGGATAGCTCAGCAGCCTGAGCGCTTGCCTTGCAACCACAAGGCCTGACAATTGAATCCTGGCCCCAACCCGTGTAAACCCATATGCTGAACTGTGGCACAACTGGTAACTGCTAGAATGGCTCAGCAGTAAAGGTTCTCTCCTCCCATGCAAGAAGCCCTCAGTTCAGTTCCCGCCCATGCGGCCCCACATCCACCTGTGTGGAATGAAACTATATCACAATTAATGATGTATAACTATGGAGAATGCTCTGGGCTCTCCCTCCTTCTCCTTCTCCTTCTCCTTCTCTCTCTCTCTCTCTCTCTCTCTCTCTCTCTCTCTCTCTC
>PVKE010030819.1:0-19403 GCA_004027555.1 Craseonycteris thonglongyai
ATGCCATCATTGTTAATGTTCTCTTTTGGATTTCTTGTTTCTCGGTCAAGTTCATGGCATTGCCATTTGTGAAGAGACCTTCCATTTATCGTATCAATGTATGGTATATTACGGTATGTTCGAAAAATGTCCTTCATTAAAAATTTAATTAAAAAAAGAACTGGTGTTGCCTCGGAAGTGGGGGGTAGTCTTATACAGCGAATATAGGGCTAAACCTATGTTTTAACTGTAAAATTAGGGGGTCATCTTATACGCCCGGTCGTCTTATACGCCGGAAAATATGGTAATGTAGGTTTTTTTCTCCCATAATGCACCATCTAGAAAATTTTGATGTTTAAATGCTTAGTAATGTAAAAGAAGAACATAACATAATTATGTTCAAAATATATGACAATCAAAGGGATTACTTTATTCACCTATAAGGAGCTGTTAAATTGATTTAAAAATTCAATAATAAATTGAAAGAAACACATGAACCAACAATTCAAAGTAAAATAAATACAAACATGGGAAACTATTCTTAAATTTCAGAAAATGAGAGATTTGAAGCTTATTATATATGTAAAAGACTATTTTAGACTACATCAGTGAAAATCATGATTTTCTCTTTTATTATCATAAATTGTATTTTTCTGAACCTAATTTTCACTCTTCAGATACTTGGAATGGTCAGGTTTGTCAGCTTGTTTAGAGTGCACTCCCCAGTTATTCAATCAAACACTAATATAAGTGTTGTGAATATATTTTGCTGATGTGATTAAAATCCATAATTGCTTAACTTTAACTAAGGGCTATTATCTTAGATAAACTGGGTGGACCCTAAGAAGTCAGTTGAAAAGCCTTAAGAGTGAAGCTGAGGCTTCTCTGAGGAAAAATAAATTTTTTACTGCAGATTCATCCTCTGTTGGAGAATTCCAGCCTGCCCTATCTGGCCGTCTGCCCTAAGATTTTAAACTAGCCTAGCCAAGCACAAAATTGCATAATCCAATTTCCTGCAAAAAAATCTCTTAATATGTGTGTGTGCATCTGTCTATCTATCTATTTATCTATCTATCTATCTATCATCATTTATCTATCATTTATATATCCATCTATTATGTATCTATCAATCATCTGTCGAATCTGTCAAGCTATCTTCCACCTATCTATCTATTTAATCTACTCTATCATTTCTCCTACTGGCTTTGTTTCACTTTTTAAGCCTTCATTAATATTCATGCATTCAATTAATATAGCTCTTTTTTTTTTTTTTTACAGGCATTCAGATTCCTTCACATGGTTGATGTTCCTGAGTTCTGTCCCATGTAGGTCTATACTTTAGCTTCTAAGTTTAAGTGTGGAAGAGAACTTAAATATAATGACATCCCACAAATGATCCTAATTTTCCCTTAAGACATGGATTTGAAGTAGATATTAAAACAACATAATATTTTAAGTGGGTATACAAGTCCATAGGAAAGTTGAAGTAAATGGGACTCAAAATGAGATTAGTCTGATTTGTCACTTTATATTCATGCATCTTACAGTTAAACTTTTGTTTCTGGGGTTTTGTTTCTGTTCTCTTATAGTTAAAAAGTTGTTACAAGGGGAATTTCTGCTTATATCTTCTAGTGTAACAGAATTTCTTTAAGATGGTGGCCCTCAACCCTGGTGGCTTATTGAAGTGACTAAAGAGCCTTTAAAAAATATACTGTGGGAAAGCCGGGACGGCTCAGCGGGTTGAGCGCTTGCTTTGAGGCCCGAGGACCGAGGATCGAATCCCGGCTCCGGCCCAGGCAGGACCCACATGCTGAACTGGGGAGTTCCCACAGTTCGGTTCTCTAGCTGTCTCTGTCTCTGTCTCTCTCTCTATCTGTCAAAAGTAAAGTAAAAATAAATATGCACTGAAGATAAAATAATTACTCTCTATAAATATTCTATAAAAAAAAATATACTGATGTCTGGGTTCTATCCTCAAAGATTTTAAATTAATTGTTCTGGGGTTTGCCTAAGAGAATAGGGTTTAAAAACCTTCCCAGAACTGTTTAATATGCCAAAGAAGCTAGCAACCTCCTATAACTAGGAGTGAAATTGTTTGTAAAATGTAAATATATATATATATATATATATATATTTTTTTTTAGTAGGTAAAGACAAACTTATTTTTCCAGTAGTTATGTTATTTTTTGTTCTTTCCATCATGTAAAGGATTTTCTTTTGCTCTCTTAATCATCTTTGTCTTCTTAATTTTCGCCACTAAGGTGCTTATAAAGATAACACATTATAATCTCATCTTACAGTTTCCTGACTACAATTGAGTTTATTTATTTTTCATATTTATATAAGGTTTACAAACATTGCAAGCTACCTTTTCTGCCAAATACTATTTCTATATTTTGTCTATTGTTCTATTGCATAATTTATCAGTTCTTAATTGATTCATAGAAGTTATTAGGTATTTTAAATTTGAATTCATTGCCAGTTTA
The DNA here is from genome assembly GCA_004027555.1 of Craseonycteris thonglongyai. NCBI lineage: Eukaryota > Metazoa > Chordata > Mammalia > Chiroptera > Craseonycteridae > Craseonycteris > Craseonycteris thonglongyai. The sequence goes on from PVKE010030819.1 coordinate 2,466, forward strand.
TGCAAATATCTTCTCTTAAGTTTGCAGGTGTTTTTTTTTTTTCTTTTTTTTTCTTTTTTAAAATTTGCAATAGAGAGGAAGACTCTACTTTTTGATGTCTTAACCATAAGCAGTTTTCTAGCCATCTCCTTATTTCTTTTACCTTATATCTGAGCAAGCCAATTGGAAAACCCATGCATACCCACCCACGGTGCTTGTATGACATGGAATCCACTGCCTGGATTCTTCACTCTGGCCCCACTTACTTAGCCACAGTGCAGCCCAACCCAGCAGCTTGCTCTTACCAGCCATGTAGGCCAGCCTGTGCCTGCCTTCCTCTCCTTATAAAGTGCAGTTGTTTAAAAGTTATTTCATGTCCTTTATATGTGTGAAGCATTATTAGTCTCAATAGATTACTGACATTACTAACTATAATTATGAAAACATTATATGTTTTTTTCCTGTATTAACTGTGTTTCTGCAAGTGCAAATTCTTCAATTTGTTCAACTGCATATCTGTATGTCAGCTATTGTTTTTCTTACTTATTTTAGGTTCTTGGTAGACTGCACTTATTAAGGAGGGCCTAGAAGGAAAAGCATTAACAGCTAGGATACATATCATCAGCATAAATACAATTTCTTCCTACATTAATTGATGTATTCAGGTTATGGTGTTGGAAATCTTCATTGTGATGATTGGTCAGAGAAGAGGGTTATATAGGATTTTCAATGATGAGTTTCCTTTAGAATGTTGAAGTAGTTTGCTTTCTGGGAATGGGGCTATAGGTACTGTGCTTTATCCAGAAATTATTTAAGTCATTGCGTAATTTTATCTCCAAACCCAACAATTTATTTAGTAGACTTCTGTGTCAAATTGCCAATGTATTGCTTAAGGGCAAAAGCTATTGGCAGCAATGTTGATATCTGGTATAACCAGTTGTCATTTCTCCCATTGCTATCCTAATGACAAAGTCCAAATGCTACTTTTACCTTTATATCTGCACTATGCTGGATGGAGCTGGTAGGTCGATGAAGGAGTTGTTTAGGATTTTGAATAGGGGATGGGAATTTTGAATGTGGATCATTATTGTTCTTATAGTTGAAATACAACGGTGATTTTTCGTGTCATTGGTCATGGGTAGAGTCCATGTAGGAACAATGATAACATATGTAGTATTTATGATGAGTGTTGTTTTTGTTATTAGCTTTGTGGGGTTTTCTTCATGAGATTATTCTAAGGTTTTTCTTTGATGCATAATTTTTTTGGAAGTTCTTTTGATCACTAAGTAGTTTCACATTTCTAATTTCTCATGGGTTTCTTTTAATTTTCTTATATCAATTTTTTATATTTTCAAAAATTCTCCAGCCTTATCCCTGCTCTTAACTCTCATCTCAGTTCTCTATTGTAGCTATAGATGTATTTGTACTTTTATATACCTTCTCTCATTCCAGTGAAATTTTAAGGAGGAATAATTGTATATCAGCTTCCTTAAATGGTAAATTCTTACTTTTGTCCTTTTACTTTTTTATTTACTTGTTTTCTCTTTAATCTTGCCTAGTTCTAATCTCATGGTACAATTCCTAGAATTGACTTGCTTAGGAAGGTTGAATTTCTTCAAGATATACTTCTACTCATTAGATTTTACACAACGTTACTTTGGAGATATTTTTCTCAGTATAATGTAATTTTCCTGACCTACAAAATCTCTGTCTCAGCCCTACCATTACTTCTATGTCCAAGTATTGAATAGCTTTATCTTTTCTTCCAGTTGAGACAATGATGCTTACTGTTAGAATAAATTTGTTCTTAGTCTTATAATATTTAAATATATAAAACTCCGTTTTTGAGAATAAATTGTATTTTCAATTTGAAATAGAGCAGCAAAACAAACAAATCATAGCCTTGGTTTCAGTGAATTATATATTTATATCTTTTATTCTACAAAAACTCTAATCAAATACACAAAAAAATTATTTATGCAACCTTTACCCAAGAAAATTTTGTTTTCATTCAACACATTTTCCTTTAGTTTTGCACATGAAAGATACAGGTTAGTGGTTTAGGTTATTATTAGGAAAGGAAGCAGGAATGAAACATTGTCAACGCCAACCCCACAAGAGTCAGAGCATGCTTCTAAATTAGGAGTAATTAAAACCAAACAGTATACAAATCAAGGGAGAGGTTGTTAAAGTCAAGTACAGGGGCCACAGAATAGAAATCAGTGTTCTCAAACAAGAGATCAGAAAACTCAACATTTATGAGCAGACAGCATGTTGGCAGTGGAAATAATACTTTTGGTAGACATCAGAAAGACAGCCCTTTTATTGGACATCAAAGACATATTGTCACTTTTATCAGAATAATGAGATATTGCTTAAACAATTCGTATAAGAAATTAACTCTAGGGAGACATCATCAAGATGGTGGCGTGAGAGGAGCTCTTGAAACCTCTCCTGGAGAGACAACAATTTAAACAACTAAATTCAACCAGAGAATCCCTAAGTAGTGCACAACCTCAGCAGAGAGACCCAAGAAAATTCCTAAAGCCAGAGAAACGCAGGCGAGTGAGAGAGAAAGGGAACCGTGTGGAGACATGCAGCAGAGCACAACCCAGAGAGCAACTCGGTGACCAACCAGAGGCTGAGCCGAGTGCAACAGAGGAGAGACTGAGGGAGGTGGCAGCGCGGGGGACATGGGTCCAGAAGCAGAATGACTTTGGGCGGGTGGGAGGCCTGGAACGGACAGAGGCGGAGGTGCCGATGCCAGAGTGAGGGGTAAATGAAGAAAGCGGGTGCGGCTGACGGTGGCGAGAGGCCCCGGTGGGAGTGTGGGGGTGCAGCCGTGGCACGGTGAGGGTGGTCAGAGCGCAGGGTGGGAGGCCGGGGCGCAGGGCAGGAGGCCAGAGCGCAGCCCCAGCAGCAGCCAGAGACCATTGCGGGTGACCGGAATGAGGAATTGTCTGCCAGCCCTTGGGTTGGATGGCTGGAGCTGGGGGCCCTTGGAGCGTGAGGCCAGCAGCTGGAGCTGGAGGCAGATATTCCAGGGGCTGGAGTGCCCATGCTGGGATTGTGTTGGCGGTTGAGGCACAGAGTGGCTCTCAGTGAAGTGAGGCCCCAGCCAGAGTGATGCATGGTCTTGGATGTGGAGCCTGGCTGCTTTCCCTTGCTGTCTCCCAGGGCTTGCCCCGCAGGCCTCACCCATGGTGGGCCTTCAGTGAGCTGCTGCCAGGAAGCCACCATTACCCTGTGATGCAATCAGGCCTGTGTTTTTCCCAACAAACCCAGCCCCCACTCTTACCACTAAAGCCAGCAGAGGGAAGCCACCATTATTCTGTGATGGAAGCAGACCTGCGCCTTTCTGAATAAGCCCTGCCACCACCTTTCCCGCCAAAGCCAGCAGAGGGATCTAGGTGTGGCAGCTTCTGACAGCACTGGGATCTCGGAGGCATAGAATACCATTGCCTACAATATTTTCCCAAAGAGGAGGCACACAGAGACCAAGACAACTGAGTCAAAGAGAAGCCCACCTCATAGAAAGTCTCCCACTGTGAGAAAAAGAAATAAATAAGAGAAAATATAATAAGAAACTAATACCAGCTAGGAAGCAAAATAAAGATACCTTCACATCTACCAGGGGAAAAGTCATGTCCAGAAAACAAAATGCTGCAATAGTGATGAATACCCCTTTGAACAAAGGAGCTCAGAAAGAAAGAGAATCTCCAGAAAAGGAACTTGAAGATATGGAATTATATGAGCTAAATGACAGACAACTCAGGGCTGCAAATATAAGAATATTCAAAGAGATCAAAGAAACCTGGCAGAGTACACAGAAGGAGCTAAGTGATATCAGAAAGAAAACTGAATCTACAAAAAAGATGCAAATAGAAATTCTGGAGATAACACAATAAAATAAATGAATAATAAAATAGCTAGGAGGAAGAAGAGCTGACCAGATGGAGGAAAGAATTAGTGAAATCGTAGACAAAAATTTGGAAATGTCACAGAAGGAAGAAGAGTGAGATCTAAAAGCTAAAAGAAATGAAAGGTATCTACAAGAACTATCTGATGCCATTAGAAAAAATAATATAAGAATAATAGGTATTCCAGAGGGAGAAGAGGACAAGATGGGCACAGAGAATTTACTCAGACAAATAGTAGATGAGAACTTCCCAAATCTATGGCAAAAACTGGAACCTCGAATCAAAGAAGTAATCAAGATCCTTAGATACTTGAATCCTAGCAGATCCTCTCCAAAGCACATTATACTGAAGATATCAAATAATCAAAACAGCTTGGTATTGGCAGAGAAACAGACATATAGACCAATGGAACAGAATAGAAAACCCAAAAATAAACCCACAAATATACGGACAGATAATCTTTGACAAAGGAGCAAAAAATATACAATGGGGAAAAGAAATCTTCAGTAAATGGTGCTGGGAAAATTGGAAAACCACATGCAAAAGAATGAATCTGGACTGTGAACTGTCACCATATACCAAAATTAACAAAGTAGATTAAGGACCTCCACATAAAATCCAAAACTATAAAGTGCATAGAAGAAGGCATTGGCACTGAACTTACAGACCTTGGGCTCAGAGAGCACTTTATGAACTTGACCCAAAGGCAAGGGAAGTAAAAGCAAAAATAAGTGAATGGGACTATATCAAACTAAAAAGTTTCTACACAGCGAAGGACACTGTCAACAAAGTAAAAAAGGAACCAACCGAATGGGAGAAAATTTTTGCAAATAATGCCTTTGATAAGGGGCTGATATCTAAAATATATAAAGAACTCATACAACTCAACCACAAAAAAAACAAGTGTTTCAACTAAAAAATGGGCAGAAGACCTAAAAAGACACTTCTCCCCTGAAGACATACAAACAGCCAACAGATACATAAAAAATGCTCAACATCACTAGCAATTAGGGAAATACAAATTAAAACTACAATGAGATACCACCTTACATCTGTTAGAATGGCTATAATCAACAAGACAAGAAATAACAAGCGCTGGAGAGGCTATGGACAAAAAGGAACCCTCATATACTGCTGGTGGGAATGTAAATTGGTACAACCACTGTGGAAGGCAGTGTGGAGATTCCTCAAAAAACGGGGAATGGAATTGCCATGTGACCCAGCAATCCCTCTCTTGGGTATCTACCCAAAAAACGGAAAACCTTAATTCGCAAAGATATATGCACCCCAATGTTCATCACAGTACTGTTCAAGGTGTCCAGTGGGTTTCCACTGGGGAGATGAGATGCTCAGACACAAAGGCAATGATTTTCCAGTGCTTTAATCCATGGTACTTAATAGCAGGTAGAGACAGTTTGATTCTGGCTTTCCATGTGGGCCCACTTTTTTACCCCAAGCTGATGGGGGAAGCCCCCAGCCCAGTTCCTGCCCAGAGTAGCCCCTGCCCACCTATGTGGAACAAAGCCATGTAGAAAAATTGATGATGTACAACTATGGAGACTACTCAAGGCCCTCCACCTTTTCTCTGTCTCTCTCTCTCTGTCTCTCTCTGTAAAAAATAATAAAATAAATCTTTAAAAACATGAAAAAATTATTGTGATGTTACTTTGCTTTCATATCTTAATATGGTATATGATATATTACATTGTTACCGGTACATATATACATATATATCTAAAATTTCTCTTCAGTTTTTAATCTTTCTAGTGGTAGTATCACTTTGTATTATCTCCATCAGCCAGCTAGGGCTGCCCTAACAAAATGCCATAGACTGAGTGGCTTAAACAGTAGAAATTTTCTGTTTCAGAAGCTTGGAAGTCCAAGATCAAGATGAGGCTAATTTGGTTTCTGGTGACAGCTCTCATCCAGCCTCATAGACTGCAGTCTTCTTACTGAGTTCTCACATGGCAGGGAATGAAAGCTCTGGTGTCTCTTTCTCTTCTTTTAAGGGTTCTTTTGGATTAGGACTTCAACCTATGACTTCATTTACCCTTTATTTTCTCTTAAATGCTCTACCTCCAAATACAGTCACATTGGGAGCCAGAATTTCAATATATAAATTTTCTTGGGACATAATTCAGTGTTTAGCATTGTACCTCTGAATCCCCAAGATTCATGTTCTTCTCACAAGCAAAAATCAGTTATTTCATCTCAATATTCCCCCAAATCTTAACTCATCCCAGCATCAACTGTTAGTTCCAATCTCAATTAAGTATCACTAAATCGGATATCAGTAAGACTAAAGATTTGATTTATACTAAGGAAAAATTCATCTCCAGATGTGAGCCTTTGAAACCAGACAAGCTATGTACTTTCAAATACCATGTGGGGAAAGCATGGGATAGGCATTCCCATTCCAAAAGGGAGAAATCAGAAGAGTGACTTGTCCCAAACAAGTTCAAAATCTAGTAAAGCAAGTTTTGTGAGATTTTCAGGCTCCAGATTAATCCTCTTCTGTTTAGTTTTACCTTCCAGACCCACTGAAATGGTGTCGTTGCCTTCTGAGCCTATCAAGATGATAGTTACATGTTCATGGCTCTGCTGAATGGGTATTACAGCCCCCAAACATTGCCAATTGGGCATTGCCTTGAGGCTCCACAGAATAGCCCTGCCCACAAGCCTTCAGTCAGATGTCTTTGACCTATTGAAATAGAGGCAGTTACCTTTAAAACTAATGAGATAGCCCTGATAATCTCTGACTTGCCTTCAGGGTCATTTTCTCCAGCCCTACCTCACCACGCCCCCCTTTTTATTTTGACAGATAGTATATGTTTGCTGTGAATACCTATATGGTTTATTCTTATAGGATCTAAAAAGTCAAATCGATTTTTTTCATTTTGAGTACCTGTATTTCTTTTCTGTTTAATCTATAATTCTCTCTGGGTTTTTTGTTTGTTTGCTTGTTTGTTTGTTTTTACCGTTTGGGATCTTTTTGTTCTATTTATTTTTTATATAATATTTTTCAATTACAGTTATGTACATTACATGAGTTTCATGTGTACAAGAGTGATTAGACATTTATATAACTTGAGAAGTGATCACCTCAATAAATCTAGTACCCATTTGACACCATACATAGTTATTACAATATTATTGACTTTTACTTTGTGCTATACTTTACAGCACCATGACTATTTTGTAACTACCAATTTATACTTTTTAATCTAGTCCTCTTTTTCACACATCCTCCCAATCCCTCTCCCATATGGCAATCCTTAAAAGGTCCACCATATCTCTGAGTTTGTTTCTGTTGTGTTTCATTTATTTTGTTTTTTAAATTCTACATATAAATAAAATTATCTTTGACTTTCTCTATCTAAGTTATTCCACTAGCATAATTCTCTCTATGCCTATTTAAGCTGTTGGCAATTACAATTTTTTTTTTTTTTATAACCGAGCAATATTCCATTGTGTATATTTCCTACCTACTCTTTATAAATGTATTCACCAATGAACACTCAGGCTGTCTCCATGTCTTGGCCATTGTAAACAATACTCTAATGAACATATGGATTCACATGTCCCCTGAATGTAGTGTTTTAGGTTTATTTGAATATATTACCAGAAGTGAAATAATTAGGTTTTTCTTTGTCATAAAGTTTATATTGCTACTTCAGCTTTTTTTGGTTTGTTTGTTTTCAGTTTAATGAAATACCCTTTTTCATCCTTTTAATTATAGTTTGTTTTTATCTTGCAATCTGAAGGGAGTCTCTTTAGACAGCATATGTAAGAATCTTGTTTTCTTATTCATTCAGCCCCCTATATCTTTTGATTGGAGTATATAATCTATTTACATTGTAAATAACTGTTGATAGATACATAGTTATTGCAATTTTATTATTCATATTTTTATCTTCCTTTATCTTCTGTTTAAGAATGTCCCTTTAAATTTTTTTGGTAATAATAGTTTGGTGGTAATCAACACTTCTAGCTTAACCTTGTCTGGGTTAACCTTGTTTGGGAAGCTTTTTATCTGTCTTTTGATTCTAAGTAAATAGCTTTGGTGGGTAAAATACTATTAATTATTAGTCCTTGCTTTTCATCATTTACATATTTTATGCTAATTCATACTGGCCTCAAAATTTCTGTTGAAAAACCAGCTGATAGTTTTATGGTATCTACTTTGTAGTTAACTAACTGCTTTTCTCTTGTTGCTTTTGAAATTTTCTCTTTATTTTCAACCTTTGGCATTTTAATTATGATGTGTCTTGGTGTGGGCCTATTAGTGTTCATCTTGTTTGAGACTCTTTGAGCTTCCTGAGCTTATATTTTAGTTCCTTCACCAGATTAGGAAAGTTTCCCATCATTGTTTCCTAAGTAGGTTTTCAATTTCTTATTCTTAGGGAAGCAGAAATAGTGAGTTAAACTCTTGCTTCGCAGTTTCAAGGACTGAGGATCGAATCCCAGCCCCAGCCCATGTGGACCCGTATGCTGAACTGTGGAGTACTTCCCATGTGGGAGGTCCCCAGTTCAGTTCTTGCCCCACTGGTTTGGTCCCTGGCTCAAGCGGGCATGCCATCCATGTGGGAGGCCCCCAGCCCAGCTCCCACCCTGCACGGCTTCAGTCCACCTGTGTGGAACGCAACCATGTGAAGACTGATAACCTACAACTATAGAGACTGCTCTTGGCCCTCCCCCTTCTCTCTGTCTCTTTCTGTTTCTGTCAAAAATAATAAAATAAATCTTACAAAAAAGTCCCCTTCAATTTCTTGCTCTCTTTCTACTCCTTCTGGCAACTCTATGATGTGAATATTGGTACTGTTAATGATGTACTAGAAATCCTTTAAACTATCCTCATTTTGGTGGATTATATTTTTCTTTTGCTCTTCTGATTTGGGTGTTTTCTGTTATCTTACATACAAAATCATTGATTCAATTTCTGCTTCGTATAATCCATAGTTGATTCCCTCTAATGTATTATTCATTTCAGTTATGTATTTATTTCTGATTGGTTTATTTATGTTTTCTATCTTCATTTTTATGTTTTCTACCTCTTTGCTGAGGTTCTCATTGAGATTATTGAGCTTCCTTATAACCAGCATTTTGAATTCTGTGTCTGATAGATTGCTTGTCTCCATCTTGTTTAGTTATTTTTCTGGAGCTTTGTTTCATTCTTTTATGTAGAAAAGGTTTCTAAGTCCTTCCATTTTGTCTGTTACCTGTGTTTGTTTCCATGTACTATGTAGGGCTACTATGTCCTACATGGTCTATTGAGTGGCCTTATGTGAGGCCCACTGGCAGTCTCCCTGGTCACCTGAGCTGGGTACTGCAGGTGCGTTGTATGTATGTGTTGTGTGTGTCCTTCTGTTGAGCCATGGTAGCTATTTGCATGTTAGTGGGAGGGATGGACCCTTGAGCTGTGAGAGCTGGCTGTGACTGAAGAGGAATTGTTGCCAGGAGCTTATCATATAGAGTAGAATTTATGTTACCAGGGATCTGATGCCTGCACAATCTGCCCTTTGTGTGTGTTGTCCATGCAGGCAGCTGTGTAACACTTCTGATTGGTCTTGATTTCAAGATGGCCACAGGGCATACAGGCCCAGGGCCTCCTGGGAGGGGCCCTTTAGCAGGCTAAGTTGATCCCCAAGCTTATTTTCTGCTCAAGGTCATCTGAAATAAGCCACAAAGCAATCCACAGATAGTTGTCACATGTGCTGGGCTTGGAGGTGCCAGGGAGAGGCTAAACTGCAAGCTGAAGCCAGCTGCTTTTAGTGGCAAGCTTCTGGCTGCTTACCATGAGGTATGGGGAACATGGAGGTCAGATGCTGCCTTGTTTGGGGTTTGTGAATCTTCAAGAGGTTTTAGAAAGTTTAAAGCATGGAAATCCACTGGAAGTGGTTTGGGTGGACCCACATGTTGGTTGGGGTAGAGTCTCAGGAAATCAGCAGGTGGGGTGAATTAGTGTTAGCCAGGTTAATGAAAACTCAGATATGATGGCCACCTGCATCTTCAAGCTAGAAAGGAATAGGGCTCAACAAGAAAGCAATGGATGCTTCCAGCAGTTCTGTCTGAGAGAAAGCTTCTTCTTTAGCCCTTAATTTAAAACTAGACAATTCATTTCCTGCTTGCATATCCCTGGCAACTTTCAAGCTGCTGTCCTAGCACTGAAGCTTAGAGTCAGTGAGTCCATCAATGAGTACATTTGTACATGGGCCCTTTAAGAGCAACCCCTGGGACTCCAGCTGCCCTCCATCTCACTCAGCCACAATCTCCATTGGTTTTCACAGCCAGAAGTTATGGGGATTTCTCCATCAATGAAACCCTGGTATAGAGTTGTGACACCTCACTCCTCACTGGGGACCTCTGCAGGTAAGGTATGCCTCCCAATTTTTAACTACCTCACAGGAGTGTAAAACCATCTCTTTCCATGTGTTTGCCCTTCCTAGAAGTCTAGACATGGCTTCTTCTATATATCCTTAGTTATAGAACTGCTCAGGTAGACTTCAGGTGTGTGTTTTCTTTCTTTTTTTCTTTTATGATTTATTTTATTTTATGACAGATGGAGACAGACAGAGAAAGAGAGAAGGGGGTGGGCCCAGAGCAGTCTTCATAGTTGTATGTCATCAGTTTTTTTTACATGATTTTGTTCCACAAAGGTGGGTGGGGGCTGCATAGGGTGGAAACTGGGCTGCGGGCCTTCCTCATACGAAGCATGCCCGCTTGAGCCAGGGGCCAAACCAAGGGGTGAAGACCAACTGGGGGTCTCCTGCATGAGAAGCACACCCAGTTCAGCATATGGGTCCATGCGGGCTGGGGCTGGGATTTGATTCTTGGTTCCTGGAGCTGCAAAGTGAGTGCTTAACCCACTGAGCCATCCTGGCTTCCCACTCAGGAGGTTCTTGATGGTTGTTCAGTGGTTTAGTTGAAATTTCAATGTGGTCATAAAAGGAGGGAAGCATGGCATTTACTTACTCTGCTATCTTGGTCAGATATTGCTATAATTTCATCTTTATTTCTGCCTTCTGCTGAAATGGCTGATTAAGACCCTGAGTCATACTTATGATCTCTTTATCAAATGGTTATTCAGCTGCAGCTGTAGCATTATCTTCAGAACAAGCTTTCTCAAATTTTGTAATATGGATAGGCTGAGAGTTTTCCATATTTTCAAGTTCTGGTTCTTTTTTGCTTAACAATTTTTATTTTTTTTTTTTGTCTTTCCCCATTTTACTATGAAGTGTCAAAAAGAACCAATTTTCTCCTTCAACACTGCAAATAAATTTTTTCAAGTAAATATATAATGTTATTACTTGTAAGTTCTACCTTTTATAAAATAATACAACATGATTCAGCCAAGTTCTTTGCCACTGTAACAAGGCTTACCTTTACTCCAGATCCTAGTATCATTTTTATCACTTCAATTTGAGATCTCACCAGCATTGCCCTCAATAGCTATAGTTCTACCACCATTCTCTTTATGATTATATATGTATTCTCTAGAACAGTTTGCCGACCACTGCTCTAGACTATGGAAGTTTTCACTCCATCTCTTCTTTTTATTCTTTGTGAGCTCTCACCAGAATTTCCTTTAACATTCATATTTCTACTAATAACACTCACCTCAAAACTCTTCTAGCCTACCTATCACCCAGTTCTAAAGCTAGTTCCACATTTTAAGCTATTTATTACAGTCGCACCTAACTTCCTAGTACCAACATTTGTACTGTTCTGCTCAGGTTGCTCTGACAAAATAACATATACTGGTATCTTAAACTACAGAAATTTGTTTTCTTGCAGTTCCGGAGGCTGAAAAATCCAAGATTGAATTGCTGGCCATTTTGGTTTTTGGTGAGAGCTCTCCTTCTGGATTAGGAATGGCCATCTTGTCTCTGTGTTCTCAGTGGTCTTTTCTCAATGTGTACATGTAGAGAGATAGATATCTCCCTGTCTTCTTCTTATAAGGGCTCTAATCTTGTTAGATTAGAGCTTCACGTTTAGCACCCTCATTTAAACTTACCACGAAAAAGCTTTCTCTCCCAATAGAGTGATATAAAGCTTCAATGTATGAATTTTGGGGGAACACAGTTCAGTCCATAGCAATTTCCAGTTGATCTTTGTTAACAAAACTTATTTGCATTTTGTAAATAACAGTTCTTGGCTTAACAAAAAAAGCAGACCATAATCACACACTTAGATATTCTGGATGTTGCTCAAAGGACATTAGCATTCTGATTTAGCATAGGAGTGTGGGTGTCTTTTGGAACATGTTTGTTGAAAGCTATATTTTTTGTACATCATGTTACAGATTCTTAGGGACAACTCATCTTCTTGAATCCCAAACCCAGTTTACAGGCACCTCCTATATTGATCGCCAATGCAGTTTTAGCCTACAGAAGAAACAAAGAAAAACTGCACTGTAAACTCAAAAAGAAAAAATAAAATCAATAACATATTTTTACCACAATCATCCATCTTTCCTGAGAATTTTATGTCATGGCATTGTAATTATTTTGATTTTGATAGTAAATAAGAGCAAAGTGCTTTATTTATTAGCAAGAAAAGAAAGAAAGAAAGAAAGAAATACAGGATATTTCTATGCACAAGATGAAATGGGATATTCTGAAAACTATTTAGATGATTTAGAATCCCAAATATTTTTTCTAATAAATTTGATAAATATGCCTTTTCTATGTTGCTTTACAAATATAGAAGCTATATAAGGTTTGCTAATTAAATTTGCAAATTCATCCTAGAAAGAGTGCTACATACCTCATTGCTAAATATCACTATGGTGACCTTTAAGTACTCCCCTTGGGAAGCTGTGCACCAATGCCAGTGTCTAGTCCACTCTTCAAAGAAATCTCACACTTCTTTTTTGGACTGGCCATCAGAGCCTTCATTGTATTACTCTTGATGTCCTGAATATCATAAAAATATCTTCCTTTCAATATTTTCATTATCTTCAGGTAAGAAAATAGTCATTGGAGGCCAGATCCGGTGAATAGAAAAGGTATTCCAATACAGTTATTTGTTTACTGGCTAAAACCTCCCTCACAGACAGTGTTTTGTGAGCTGTTACATTGTTGTGATGCAAGAGACCTGAGTCTGAAGAAGTTCAGGTTGCTTTGTCTAACTTGTTCACTCAGCCTTTTCAGCACTTTCAAATAGTTAACTTGGTTGGCTGTTTGTCCAGTTGGTACAAATTAATAATGAACAATCATTCTGATTTCAAGAGAAGCTAGCAATATTGTTTGGACTCTTGATTTGGACTGACAGAACTTTGGTAATGGAAAATTTGTTTCAGGGTTTTAATGGTACACCCATGTTTCATCACCAGTGAGAACACAGCCAGAAACATTGTCTTGCCTACACAAAAGGTGTTGGCAAACTTCAGCTCTTCTCTCCTTTCATTCATTGGTAAGCTTCTTTGGGACCATTTTTGCGTACACCTTTCTCATGCCAAGATTTTCAATTAATTTTTTTCTAACTGTTTCACTATCAATGTTCACTTGGTCTGTTATGCTTCTCATAGTCAGCTGATAATTGTAATGCACAATTTGATGAATTTTTGCAGTGTTTTTATTAGTTCTTCTTGTTACTGGCCACCCTGAGCTCTCTTCATCAGTGATGCTTTCTCTCCACTCAGAAAAAATGTTTCATCCATTTGTACACTACTGTTTTCTTTATGTCATTATCCCCATAAACTTAGACTAACATGTCCCTGATTTCACTTCCAATCTTGCCAAGTTGACCAAGAAATTGAAAGTTTGTTCATTGCTCTAATTCAAGCTCCAATATTTTGTGGTGGCCCACAAAACATGCAACAACAATAATGAACACCACTCATCAAGACACCACCATAAGTTGACACAAACACAGCTGTGAGACACTGATATACCAAGGTTATAAAACATTACTGAGTTGTTTATACAGTGCTGCCAACCTAAGCACACAGTGGCAAGTTTGCAAACTTAGTTGTCAGACCACATAAACTACTGCCTAAAATGGTAATTTGAATGCAATGGCATGACTGTGCTTATTTTAGAATTTAAATAATTAAATAGATGTAATTGTACTTGAATTCATTATAAAGCTTCATAAATTTCAATTTTACAGCAGTATTGAATTCAGAAAAACACTACACAATCTATAAGCAAAATATGTATTTTCATTTCCCTAAGTTTACATAAGGCTAATTTATAGCATGAGCTCTAAATCCTCTTGCCTTCCCTCTACAAGTTTCCTGCAACCATAAATTCTTTCAAGTCATCTCATTCAATAAAGTCTCAACCTGATCTCCTTATTAAACCACTTGTTTTATCGGTTCCTTTGTGTTCAGTCTACTTTTCCTGATCCACTCTTTTTCTTTCAAGTATCTGTTATCCACACTCCTTCTCTTTCATACATTAATTTACTTTATATATTTAATAACAGGAACATTTTAGAGTATCTGGGATCCCACCAATACCAGTGACCCCTTTGGACACAGAAGGACTGAGCAGGTAGCTTTCTGTCCCCAAAGATGAAGGAAGACTACTACTGTCAGGGAGACTTGAGCATAGGGAAGCATTGTTTTCACATCCAGAAGTGTCTGAGTTTCACATTTAAGCATGCTCTGGCTTCCCAGACTCAATCATTTTCCAGTGTTCAAGAAACACTACGGCCTGTTAGAGAGCTAAGGGAACACAGAACCTTAGCACTTTTTGAGTAGCTTATTAAATCACAAGAGAAGCTGCACATACATTTAAACTAGAAACATTTCAACCATAATATCCTACACTTAAGTTAAATTCTATATTATTCTTCAATATGACAACTTGCTAAAATTGTCAGATTCCAACCAACTTCACTCCTTGAAAATAGTTTGTCTTGAAAATATCTAAGTCATCTAATGACAAAAAATATTAATAACAATGTGAAAAATAATAAAAGGGATATATGAGACTGTTGTATAGAGCAAGCTCATCCAACCCATGGCCTACAGGCCACATGCGTTTCAGGATGGCTTTGAATGAGGCCCGATACAAATTTGTAAACTTCCTTAAAACTATGAGATTTTTAGTGACTTATTTATTTATTTATTTATTTTAGCTCATCAACTATAATTATTGTTAGTGAATTTTATGTGTGGCCCAAGATAATTCTTCTTCCAATGTGGTCCAGCAAAGCAAATGATTGGATATCCCTGATATAGAGAGTCTGTTGCCTTTTACTCCCCAGTCACCAAAAGCAAACTCATGCATTTATTCTTGCTTGTTCAGACTGTTTGCAGAAACTATTTGCCTGTGATAAGTGTTCTTAAATTGATGTCACAAAATATTGTTTAAGACACTGTATTATAATTTAAAATTTATTTTAATCGATCAAATACAAATAGCACTCATCATTTCTATCTTAATATTGTGGACAATAAAAGACAAAAGGCTCATATGATGTTTATTGGTACCTATATAATTAACTTAAGCAGTCTTATTAGAAAGTGGTGTCTTTTTGAAAACCTTCTGAATTTTATAGATTAGCAAAATATTTCATAGCAGTGTTTCAAATGCCCAAGATACCCCTATCTTTACTACCTTCCCCCTGCTGATGTACTTATAGCGCTTCCAAAATAGTTTCTCTGTCACAAGGGGGTCATCTTTATAAGGAAAAAAAATCAGTAAATCTTCAGGATATTCTTTTATTCTTAGCAAATAACTAAAAAACTGATAGCCATCAGACAAGTATAATAGAAGACAAGGGAGAAAGAGTACTAGGAGAATGGAACCAACCAGCTCTAAAATCAGTCTTTTAGCTCTTATGATTCCAGATATTATTTACAGAAATTAATCATAGTGTGGAAAGTAAAATTCTAATATTTTTGTGATTATTTCAAAGTTTTAACTGAATATTTATATTCTTATATAGATAAGAAATAGATTGCTATCCGATACACCAAAGCCTGAATACCCTGTCCCAAAATTCTCTATGTTATTAACTCTATGTTAACCTTTAAAAGGTTAAAGTTTCTTTAACTCTTCCTAAGGAGTACAGATGTCTCATTGTCATTTCTTATACATTTATGTTTCTGTTGGTGTGGATTTTATATGGCCTAAAACAATATTTGCCTCTTATACTCCATGAGGGTTGATTTACTCTTAAAGGCAAATATTTATCTTTAATACTAAATCATACATGCACACACACACATGCTTATATATATAAGTTGTTTAGGAAAATATTTTAAAAGACATTTAAACAGATTGAAAGTACAAAAAATATTATATTGACTTATAAGTTTCTAAAGATCACTGTGTAATATAGGATCTATCACTACTTTGTAACCCTTTGGTTTCTATAGAAAAAATTCTGTCAAAATATTTTATTTTCCTTTTATGATGATCTCAATCTTTCTAATGCTTTTTAAAAGATATTTTTAAATTGTATTGCTTGAGAGAGAGAGAGAGAGCGAGAGAGAGAGCGAGAGAGAGAGCCCAAAGCTGTCTTTATAATTGAATATCATTAATTGTGACATAGTTTCATTGCACACAGGTGAATGTGCAGTTGTGCAGAGCTTCCCACATGGGAGAGTGAGTATCTTCACCATTGAGCCATCTTGGAGGTTACCAGTTACATCATAGTTCAGTATATGGGTTTGCATGTGCAGAGGTTGGGAATTGATCCCCATATCTTGTGATTTTGAGGCAAGTGCTCAACTACTGAGCTATCCTGGCATCCTGTCTAATTCTTATAACTCAAAAATTTTGTATTGCGTTACATTCACATTTACTTTTAAAATAATTAAAATGCAATGTTTTTGTTAAAACAGGTTTGCTCAATCTTGGCACTATTGACATTTTGAGCTAAAAAATTACTGTAAGAGAGTGTCTTGCACATTGTGGGATATTTAACAGCATCCCTGGCCTCTACCCACTACTTGCCAACAGCACTACTCAATTGAGACAACAAAAAAGGTCTTAATTATTGATATATGTCCCCTGACAGATATCCCCTTGGGGGGTAAGTTCATCCTCAGTTGAGAATCGCTGATTTCAAAGAAAATATT
>PVKE010030820.1:0-19395 GCA_004027555.1 Craseonycteris thonglongyai
GCTCCCTGGGCCCCCACTGGCCTCAGCCCTTTTGAAATGCTCTATGGTCGGCCCTTTCTCATTAACCACAACCTCCCAGTTCAGCCCCTCATTTTGGCTTCCTACCTCCCTTACCTGTTCTTGCTCCATCACCTCCTCAGGGAACACGCTGACCACCACCTGCCAGTGGTCAGTGGTCCCAACTCCTCCTCTCTTTCCCTGCAACCAGGGGACAATGTTTTTTCATAAGGAACTCCAACACTGCTTTCTGAAACCCCGGTGGACAGGACCGCACGCTATTGTCCTCACCACCCCCAGTTGCCAAACTCTTGGGCCACCCTTCCTGGTATCATGTCTCTCGCCTGAAACTGGCTCCTGACCAGGGAAATTGGTCATCCCGCCCCTTGAACCCAACCAGGTTGAAACTCTCCTGCCAGGGTCCAGCCGCCTCACCATTCCCTGAACAAACAGACCTGTTCTCCAAGACGGTCTGATGCCTGCTACCAATATCTGCCCACCCTGGTTTTTGGCAGCCATTGAGATTGTCTTTCTCACCCTGTCCTTCCTCCTCACCATTGCAGCTCCAACCCACTGGACCCCCTATGAGTGCGGCTCAATCATGGCCTGCTGCCTCACCTCGGGTCCTTTCCCTGCCCCCATACCTTTTCTGACCACCCCTACTCTGCCTGCCTACTCCCCCGAAAAAAACAGCCACCTTGTTACGACGTAATAGCCATATGGCAGATAAGGGCTGGATCTTAATAGGTAATAAAATTGTCTGTTTCTAATCTGTGTTCTCTATTGGGGACTGTGACATGTCATCATCCCTCAACATGATTTGTTTCTCCTTCTAGCTAACCTGTCCCTTGGATCTCCACAGGATCGTCAATCCCTCAATCCCTTCCATTGGTACTTCTGTGTTCAGGAAACTTGGAGGGCTGGCGGAGCCACCTATACCCAACTTCTGCCCAACACAGCTGACTGCCCCCTAGGGCTGTCAATACCTGCTTTTTATTAGCTTCTCAGGCTTTGAATCTGTATCCAGACTGGTCAGCTCGCCTGCCCTCTTCTTCCCTTATGACCAATCCAAGGAATCATGCCATACCTGCCAGGCAGGCTCCATCAAAAATAAAACTCACCCTAAACCAGCAGCTCCCCTCTGAATTGGGATGACACAGGTAAAGCAGATCCCTTTTCCTGGCTCAACCTTATCTGTCAAGGTACCCAATTTCTAAATGTGACTGGGGCAGGTAAACTTTCTGACTGTTTCTCTGCACTTCCCTTGGCCGACCCCCTCTGGTGGCCGTCCCTTTCCATCAACCCTTCAACACCTTCAGGCCCTCGGCACCTCACCCCCATTAAGGGAATCCCCTTATTTTAGGACTGACTCGCCGAAATCTCTCTGCTATGTCAGCTCCTCTTCTCCCATGCCCTTCTACAATCTGGCCATCACTGTCTAACCAATTATCAGCACTGGGAGGATCCTTCTTCTGATGTAATCAGACCCTTCTTAAAAGCATCAATGCCCCCTCCAACTTCCCTTGCATCCTGTAACCCTGGTTCCTCAACTTTCTCTTTACAGTCAGGGAAAATTTTTCCTACTCGAAGCTCCACCCCCAACCCAATGGAGAAAGGTCATCTGCTTCCCTATGGTTGTGGGCATTTCTCTGGCTTCCTCCCTTGTCACTACAGGCAAGGCGGAGGAGTCCTGGGACACATCCACAGCCACATGCAGGAAGTCTGAATTGCTATCAACCAAATGCTTCTCCATCTATATGCCCGGCTTCCAACCGAACCCCCGGCCGCCTACCTCCCTTCATCACCCCAGTCCAGCAGGAAGTAGCTTGAGACAGAACGACACCCATTTTATACCAAAAAGGTCAGAATGTAAGGTCGGTGAGCCTCGGGGGCCCAGGCAAATAGGATGTGGCAAAGGGGACTTTCCAAGTGGCTGTAACCTGCCTGGGAACTTTCGAAGGCGAGACATCTGTTGGCCACCTGATTCACCTCTCCCTCACCCCAGAGCCCTATATAAGTTGTTCCCTCCCTTCCCAGGGCACAAATTCTTTGGCCCCCATCTTTTTTCCAGGGACCCAAGAATGTTGTCCAGGAGCCCCCACCCACCCCCAATAAAGGCTCACATTTGATTAGCCACTTGATCTCTCATGTCGCTTCCTTACACACACAATGTCATGTAGAATTGTAAACCTGGAAACAATGTAATTGTTACCAAACAATGTCACCCTAATAAATTTAACAATAAAAAAATTCTTAAAATTCTGAAGTGTCATGTTAGACATCTAATATGCTTTCTCCATTTATTATAGTTGTATTTTTATTATATTTCTGAAAAATTAACACCCAGAAGCTAAATAAAACATTGTCCACAGAGACTGATAAATTTTTTAAAAAGCATATTAAAAACCCTGACTACTGTATAAGTTCCCTTGCCAAAATTGATTTATGAAAAAGATAAGGTTTCTTCCAAAACTACTACATAGTAAGGATAAAAAGACTACATATAAAATGAAGGATGCAGGACATCAGCAAGATGGTGGTGTGAGAGGCTCTTTAAAACTCCTGGAAAGACAATTTACACAACTAATATCCAACCAGAGAATCCCTAAGTAGCACAAAGCCTTGGGTGAGAGACCCAAGAAGACCCCTAAAGCTGGAGAAACAGAGGCGAGTGAGAGGAAAAGAAAGGGAGCCGTGTGTAAGCCCGCTGTGAAGCATGACCTGGAGACCCATCGAGTGACTGACCCAGAGGCTGACCCAAGTCCAGCAGAGGAAAGACTGACTGAGATGAAAAAGTGGGGACGCAGGTCGAGGTGCAGAATGACTCTGGGTGGGTTGGAGGCCTGGAATGGACAGAGGCAGAGGCGCAGATGGCCAGAATGTGGGGTGGATTAAAAAAATGGGTGTGGCTGACTATGGGGAGAGGCTCCAGAAGGAGTATGAGGGGAGCAGCCAGGGCATGGTGACAGTGGCCACAGGGCAGTGCAGGAGGCCAGAGTGAGGCACCAGCAGTAGCCAGAGATCAGTGCGGGTGATGGGAGTGAGGATCCCGCTGCCAGTGCTTGAGTCAGGCAGCTGGTGCTGGGGGCCTGTGGAGCATGATGCCAGCAACTGGAGAAGAAGGTAGGTGTTTCATTGGCTGGAGCACCAACACTAGGACTGTGCTGGTGGGTGAGGCACAGAGTGGCCCTCAGTGAGTTGAGGACCCAACCAAAGCATTGTGTGGCCTTGGAGATAGAGCCTGGCTGCTTCCCCTTGCTGTGTCCCAGGGCTTGCTCTGTAGGCCTCACCCACAGAGGGCCTTCAGTGAGCTGCTGTGGGGAACCTGTCATTACCTTGTGAAGCAATCAGACCTGCACTTTTCCCAACAAACACCGCCCTCACTCTCCCACTGGAAAAAGCAGAGGGAAGTGGCCATTGCCCTTTGATGCAAACAGGCCTGCAACTTTCCCAACAAACCCGCCCCCACTCTGCCCGCTGAAGCCAGCAGAGGGATCTAGGTGTGGCAGCTTCTGAGATCAGTGGGCTCTCAGAAGCATAGAATACCATCACCCACTGTACCTTCCAACAGAGGAGGCATACAGAGAGCAGGGCAACTGAGTCAAAGAGAATCCCACCTCCTAGGAAGTCTCCAGCAGTGAGAAAATGAAGTAAATAAGATAAACTATTATAAGACACTAACAACAGCTAGGAAGTAAAAGAAAGATACCTTCACATCTACCAAAGGAAAAGTCCTCATGTCCAGGAAATAAAACTCTCCTATAGCGATGCATACACCTTTGAAAGAAGGAGATCAGAATGAAGGACATCAGATAGAAAGAAAAATCTCCAGAAAAGGAACTTGAAGATATGGAATTATATGAGCTAAAAGACAGAGAATTCAAGATTGCAATTATGAAAATACTCAAAGAGATCAGAGAAAGCTGGCAGAGTACACAAAAGGAGCTAAGTGATATCCAAAATAAAATGGAAGCTATGAAAAAGATGCAAATAGAAATTCTGGAGATAACACAACAAAAGAAATAAAAAATGAAATAGCTAACATAGGAAGCAGAGCTGACCAGATGGAGAAAAGAATTAATGATATTGAAAAAATAAATTTGAAAATGTCACAGAAGAAAGAATAGAGAGACCTAAAAGCTAAAAGAAATGAAAGGTATCTACAACTCTTAGACTCTATTAGAAAAAAAAAAAGAATAATAATAGGTATTCCTGAAGAAGCAGAGGACAAGATGGGTGCAGAGAATTTACTCAGACAAATAGTAGATGAGAACTTTCCAAATCTATGGCAAGAACTGGAACATCAAATCCAAGAAGAAAACAGGACCCCTAGCTACATGAATCCTAACAGACCCTCTCTAAAACAAATTATACTGAAAATGTCAAAGGTCAAAGACAAAGAATCCTCAAGGCAGCCAGAACAGAGAGCACCATAACCTATTGTGTAAGGAAAACACATCAGACATCCATCACTTTGTTCAATAGAAACTTCACAAGCTAGGAGAAAATGGAACAAAGTATTCAAAATACTAAAGGAGAAAAATTACCAGCCAAGAATACTGTACCCAGGAAAGTTATTCTTTAGATATGAAAGAGGAATAAAGACCTTTGCAGACATACAAACATGAAAGAAATTCTCCAGCACAAGGCCAGCATTTAAAGAAATACTGAAGGATGTAAATGGACCTGAATGTAAAATGTAAACATATAAATAACGATAAACTGGAACAACAAATATAGAAAAAGAAAAGGAAGTAAAGTCTTAAGTTTCCAAAGAGAATGAAAATAAGAAACATTCTTAAGAAAAGAAACCAATTTATATATGAAACTTTCTTTTATATAAATTTCATGATAACCACTGAAAAAAATTTAGAACTGAGACACATACAATAAAAAAAAGAGTACAGAAAAAAATGTCATAAACACCATCAAACTAAAATAATCAATATGAAGAAAAAGGCAAAGAAGTAATTTTTAAAAAAAAAGCTACTGGAAAACAAAAGATGAAATAGCTATAGGAAATCTTCATATATCAATAATCACTCTAAATATAAATAGACCGACTCAACAATAAAAAGACACAGAGTAGCAAACTGGATTAATGAACAAAAACCAACCTTATGCTGTCTACAAGAGACACACCTCATACACAAGGACAAACAGAGACTCAACGTGAAAGGGTGAAAAAAATACTCCAAGCAAATGGCACCCAGAGAAAAGCAAGTATAGCTATACTTATATCTGACAAAGCAGACTTCAGGATCCAAAAGATAATAAGAGACAAAAATGGACATGTCATAATTATAAAGGGGACAACACGATGAGAAGATATTATACTTATTAATATACATATATGCCCCCAATAAAGAAGCACCAAAATTTACAAAGCAACCACTAACAGATCTAAAAGGAGAAACTGACAAAAACATAATTGTAGTAGAGGACTTAAACACCACATTGACAGCCATGGACAGATCATCCAAACAGAAAATAAATAAAGAAATATCAGCTTTAAATGATACTTTACATCATCTGGACATAATTGACATTTACAGAACACTTTATCCTAAAACACAGGGCTATACAATCTTTTCTGGTGCACATGGAAACCTTTTAAGAATAGACCACATTCTGGGACACAAAGATAGCCTCAGCAAATTTAAGAAGATCAAATTCATACCAAGTGTATTCTCAGATCACAAAGGTTTGAAATTGAAGATCAACTACAAAAAGAAAGCAGGAAAACCACATATGCATGGAGATTAAGCAACACATTATTTAAAAATTATTGGATCAAAGAAGAAATAAAAGAAGAGATTAAAAAAATACATAGAAACAACTGACAATAAAAACACAGCATACCAAAATTACTGGGATGCAGCAAAAGCAGTAATAAGAGGAAAATTTGTAACACTACAGGCCTTTCTCAAGAAACAAGAAAAATCACAAGTAAACAACCTAAGAGCACATCTTCAAGAACTAGAAAAAGAAGAACAAAAAACACCCAAAGAGAGCAGAAGAAAGAAAATAATAAAATTAAAGAAGAACGAAATGAAATAGATAATTAAAAAAATGCAATAGAAAAAAATTAATACAACAAAAAGCTGGTTCTTTGAAAAAATTAATAAAATGACAAACCCTTGGCTAGACTCACCAAGGGAAAAAGAGAAAACACACAAATAATCTGAATTAGAAATGAATGGGAAAATTACAACTGCTACCACAGAGATACAAATGTTCATACAAAAATACTATGAAGGACTATATGCCACTAAATTTTGCAGCCTAGAAGAAATGGACAAGTTTTTATCAACATATACTCTACCTAGACTAAATCAAGAAGAACTGGATAACCCAAACAAACCAATCAACAGTAAGGAAATTGAAACAATCATCCAAAACCTTCCCAAAAGGAAGAGTCCAGGACTAGATGGTTTCACTAACATGTTTTACCAGACATTCAAAGAGGAACTATCACCTATCCTCTTCAAATTTTTTCAAAAAATTGAGGAAGAGGCAATACTTCCCAACTAATTCTATGAGGCCAACATTACCCTAATACCAAAGCCTGGAAAGGATGTCACAGAAAAAGAAAACTATGGACCAATTTCTCTGATGAACACCGATGCAAAAGTTCTAAACAAAATACTAGCAAATAGAATACAACAATGCATTAAAAAGATTATACATCACGACAAGTGGGATTCATCCCAGGAACACAAGGATGGTTCAACACGCAAATCAATCAATGTGATACAGCACATAAACAAATTTAAAGATAAAAACCATACGATTTTATCAATTGATGCAGAAAAAGCATTTGACAAGACATGACATCCATTTATGATCAAAACACGTAATAAAATGGGTATTGAAGTAAAATACCTCAACATAACAGTAGCCATATATGTCAAACCCTCAGTAAATGTCATACTGAGTGGGGAAAAACTGAAACCTTTTCTTCTAAAATCAAGAATGAGACAGAAATGTCCCCTGTCACCATGGCTATTCAACATAGTTTTCACTCTGGAAGTCCTAGCCAGAGCCATTAGACAGAAAAAAGAAATCAAAGACATCCAAATTGCAAATGAAGAAATTAAACTGTCACTTTCTGGAGACAATATGATCCTTTATATAGAAAACCACAAAGACTCCACCAGAAAACTGTTAGAAATAATAAATGAATATAGTAAAGTTGCAGGATACAAAATCAATATACAAAAATCCATGTCTTTTTATATACAAACAATAGAGCTTCAAAAAAAGAAAAAAAAACACAATACCTTTAGAAATCAAAACAAAAATAAAATACTTATGAATAAACTTAACAGAAAACGTGAAGGATTTATACATGGAAAACTATAAGACACTATTAAAAAAATTGGAGAAGATACAAAGAAATGGATGGATATTAAATGTTCATGGATTGAAAGAATCAACATAGTTAAAATGACCATATTACTTAAAGAAATATACAGATTTAATGCAATTCCAATTACAATTCAACGGACATTCTTTCAAGAAATAGATTTTAAAAATTATCAGATTCATATTGAATCACAAAAGTCTCCAAATTTCAAAAGCAATCCTCTGAAAAAAAAAAATATGCTTGGAGGCATCACGCTCCCTGACTTCAGTCTATACTACAAAGCATCAATAATCAAAACAGCTTGGTACTGGCAGAGAAACAGACATACAGACCAATGGAACAGAATCAAAAACCCAGAAATAAACCCACTAATATATGGACAGATAATCCTCAATAAAGGAGCAAAAAATATACTATGTGGAAAAGAAAGCCTCTTCAGTAAATGAGGCTGGGAAAATTGGAAAACCACATGCTAAAGAATGAGTCTGAATTGTGAATTGCCCCCATATATCAAAATTAAGTCAAAGTGGATTAAGGACTTCCAAATAAGAACCAAAACTATGAAATGCATAGAAGAAGGCATAGGGACTAAACTTATAGACCTTGGGCTCAGAGAGCACTTTGTAAACTTGATCCCAAAAGCAAGGAAAGTAAAAGCAAAATTAAATGAATGGGACTATATCAAACTAAAAAGCTTCTACACAGCAAAGGACACCGTCAACAATGTAAAAAGGAAACCAACCAAATGGGAGATAATGTTTGCAAATAATGCCTCTTACCAGGAGCTAATATCTAAAATATATAAAGAATTCATACAACTCAACACCAAAAAACAAACCATCTAATTAAAAAATGGGCAGAAGACCTTAATAGACATTTCTCCCCTGGAGACATACTAACAAATACATGAAACAATGCGCAACATCACTAGCATTTAGGGAAATGCAAATTAATACCACAACGAGATATTACCTCACACCTGTTAGAATGGCTATAATCAACAGGACAAGGAATAACAAGTGCTGGAGAGGCTGTGGGCAAAAAAGAGTACTCATACACTGCTGGTGGAAATTTAAAGTGGTACAACCACTGCTGAAGGCAATGTTGAGATTCCTCAAAAAACTAGGAATGGAATTGCCATATGATCCAGCATTCCCTCTCCTAGGTATCTACCAAAAAAAAAAAAACCTGAAAACCTTAATCCGCAAAGATATATATACCCCAAATCTTCATCGCAGCACTGTTCACGGTGGCCAAGTTGTGGAATCAACCAAAATGTCCTCTGATAGATGACTGGATAAAGAAATTGTGGTATATTTATACAATGGAATACTACTCAGCAATAAGAAAAGATGAAACACAGCAACTTGTGACAACATGGATGGACCTTGAAAACATCTTATCAAGCAAAGTAAGTTAAAATGAAAGAATCAAGAAACATATGACCTCACTTATAGGTGGAATATAAAACTGAAAGTAACAAAGAAACAAAGACTCATGGATACAGTCAATAGTTTAGTGGTTATCTGAGGATAAGGGGGCGAGGTGGGTGGGAGAGATGGCTGGGGGAGTGTAGGGAGGGGTAATCACACATACGGTGATGGATAGTGAGCTGATTCTGGGTGGTGAGCACATAATGCAATGTGTAAACCATGTAATGTAGAATTGTACACCTGGAAACAATGTAATTGATATCAAATAATGTCACCCCAAAAAATGTAACAAAAAAATTGAAGAATGTAAGTTTCTAAAGTAATGTGATATAATGAAGAAAGAAAAAAATCTTTTCTGAGAAACAATTTTTGTTTTTTTGTTTTTTTATTGTTTTTGACAGAGAGAGAGGGAGAGAGAGAGAGAGATACAGAGACAGAGAAAGAAGCGGGAGGGCCCAGAACAGTCTCCATAGTTGCACATCAACGGTTTTTCCACATAGTATCATTCCACAAGTGGGTGCAAGGCTGCACAGGGCAGGAACTGGGCCAGGGTCTCACCCTGGTTAGAACCAAACTGGGGGCACGCCCCTGCTCAGCATATGGGTCCGCCCAGGCCAGGGCCCGGATTCGATCTCGGTCCTCGGGGCTGCAAAGCAAGCATTTAACCCACTGAGCCATCTCAACTTCCCCAAGTGTTGTTGGTTTTTTTTAAATAAGAGCACATATAAAAATATTTGTGTTTTTTTGTTAAGAAATAAAAGTAGAAAGTAATTGTTTTAAAGTAATGGTTCCTTCAGGGGAAAAAAAAAAAGATAGGGTCAAAACTGCAGAAAGTTGGGAATGCCAGGATGGCTCAGTGCATTAAGTGCTTTCTTTGCAGCCTTGCAGTCCAAGGGTCGAGTCCTGGCCCCAGCCCTTGAAGATACATATGTGAAACTGGGACATGTTTCCATGTGGGAGGATCCCAGTTTGATTCCTGCCCAAGCAAGCTTCCCATTTGGGCATCCCCTGATTCAACCCACAGCTCAAAGGAGTGTGCTTTTTATGCAGAAGACCCCTGGCATGGTTCTCACCCTGAGTACCCCTGGCCTTCACAAGTGTGGAGTGAAACCATGTTGAAAACTGATGACTTACAAGTATGGAGTCTACTCTGAGCCCTCCCTCTCCTCTCTTTCTCTCTTTCTCTGTCTCTCTCTCTCTCTCTCTGTCAAAACAATAAAATATATCTTTATTTAAAAGACAGCAGAAAGTGAATGGAAGTTATAGAAAGCTTTAGAAGTTGCTGAGCGTTTATAGACTAGTAATTATTAGATAATAATTTAATGTGTGGTCCACCTAACTGTGAGGTATAGTCAAAAAATTTGAGAAACAAGGAGCTTATCAGAAGCATGTGAATACAAGTGAGCCCAGTTTTCTTGTGTGACTTATTCATATATGGGCTAAATTTCAGCCTACTTTCATCTATGTTCTTTTAGGTATCACCAAAGAAGACAATCAAACATTTAAAAAAAAATGTATGGATAAAATTAAATTTTATACCATCATTGAGTTCCTACCAAACAATAGAAAATACTTAAACAATTTTGGAAAATATGTTAGCAGTTTACAAAGGTTGTTAGCCTGGGAAATCCATGGTTTACAAGTGGCATAGCCTTTTCAAGCAAGGCAGAGAGTTGAAGCTGATCTCTGTCTGGGATGGCCTGTTGAGGCCACTTTCTCAGACATTGTCAAAAAAGTTGAAAACTGGTAGTGATAAATAAATAAAAAGCATCTTAAATAAATTGATGTGTTTACCTGCAACCATTTTGTGTATTCACATCAGCATCTAATGATGTCAAAATTTAGTGCAAGATGGATGTGAAGAATACCCATGCCACTCCAAAAACAGTGTGCCAAGTATTCAGAACAGCTTTTGGACCTCTTCAGAGACAACAAAGTTGAAGTTTTAAACCAGATTGTCACTGAAGATTAAACTTGGGTTACATCACCAAGGAAAGGGTATGCCACCCGCCAAAATGTCGAAGGTGTGTGTCATAATTGCCTAGAAAATTATGGCTTCAGTTTTTGTGGATATAGAGGGTATCACCCTGATCAATTATGAAAATAAGGGTGTCACAATAACTGGATAGCACCACTTTAGTCTGCTCAAATAGTTAATAGAATTTGTTAAGGAAAAATGAAGAAAAGAATTGACCAAAGGGTGGTTCTCTTGCATGACAATGTACCTGTGCGTAAGAGTAATTTGGGGTTTGCTACTTTTCACAACTGTGGCCTGCAAATGTTAAAACACCCACTCTAGAGTCCAGACCAGGTACTGTCTGTTTATTATTTGTTAATAAATATAAAAAATCAGCTTCATGGGATGAAATTCACAGAAAAGAGGTTAAAGCTTCAATTTGAGGAAACAAACAAGACATTATTTTTGGGGGGTATAACTTATTGAAAGATCTGAATAGTGTATTAGAGTTAATGATAAATATGATATATTGAAGAAGAAAAATAAGTTTTCTTTTATGCTTTTTTCTCTTCATTCTGTGAATTTCGTGACTACCCCTTGTATAATTAAGTTAATTGAGTATATGAATTTTAACCAGATCTTAAACATGGCCATATTTAAAATGTTTCACATTTGTAGACAGTTATTGTTTTACTCTGATCTTTAAAAAAATGTTGCTGCAACAATGTTTCATCTTCAAAAATACTCATGGGGAGGACTCTGACACTTAAAAATACATGTATCTGATAAACTTTCAGATCATACCTTGAACTGAGTGAAGTTTTGCAGAAATCTAATAAGAAACTGAACTAATAAAACTGCTAATAAAAAGATTAAGATCAACAAGAATTAAAAACATAAGATTAAATTAACTTGTAATGATCATTATAATCTTATTACTTTTTAATTAAAATATGAGTTTTAAAAATATTTTTTACAGATATAAGAAAAAAAATTTAACTTAAGCTACCAACAACCTATAACAATTTGGTAAATTATATTAAAAAAAAGAATTAAAATATTTATTTTCTACTCCTTACCTTATCCTTCCAGAATTTAAAAACTCTTCATATTATCTACAGCATTATTTTTTTATCTTACTTTAGTTCCTTTCTATCTCACAAAAATATGAGAGTCTAAATACTCACCACAATAATTGTATTATTTTCTTAATTACTGCCTGAAAATATAACTCAATACTGAACAACATTTTAAACCTACTTCACAAGTCAATATGTGTCACTAGTTGTACACATAATCAAGGATGTTTAATGACTGGTGATGTCAGCCCCAATGAAAATACCCAATTTTGAAAAACAACTTTCTTAAGCAGGTATTGCAGTGAACTAATACATGATTAGAAATTTATCAAGAATCTTAAAGGAAATTTCTGGAGCTCTTACTTAAGTAATAGCCAAAAGAAATAATTTTTCTGCTTTATTGTTGGTTTACTATGTTCTTTAGTTTCCACATATAAGTGAGCTTGTATGGTATTTGCCTTTCTCCATCTGACTTATTTAGCTTAGCATAATAACTTCTAGTTCTATCTATGTTGTTGCAAATGGTAAGATTTCACTCTATTTTATAGTGAGTAATAGCCTATTGTGTAAATGTACCTCAATTTCTTTATGCGGTCATCTATTCATGGGCATTTAGGTTGGCTATTGTGAAAAAGTACTGCTATAAACATAAGGGTGCATTTTTTTTTTAATTTGTGTTTTTAAATTTTTTGGATATATAACCAGTAATGAAATTGCTGAATTAGAAGGTAGTTCCATTTTTAATTTTTTGGGAAACCTTTATACCGTTTTTTATAGTGGCTTCACCAATTTACAATCCCGCCAACAGCATATCAGGGTTCCCATTTCACCACAACCTTGACCACATTTGAAGGTTGACTTATTGATGGTGGCTATTCTTATAGGAGTAAAGTAGTATCTCATTGTGGTTTTAATTTGCATTTCTCTGGTGATTAGTGATATTGAGCATCTATTCATGTGTCTATTGGCCGTCTGTATGGCCTCTTTGGAGAAATGTTTATTCAGGTTATTGGACCATTTTAAAATTTTTGTTGTTGTTCTCATTGCTATTGTATGAAGAGTTGTATGAGTTTCTTATACATTTTGAATATGAACCCTTTGTTGAATACCTGATTGGCAAATATCTTCTGTTACTCTGCAGAATGTCTTTTTTTTTTTTAATAATATTTTTTTGCTGGTAAGAAAAAAATCTTTAAATTATTTTTGCACATATTCAGTTATGCAATAAAATTGCTCTTGACTGTATTGTACCTGAACATGGTGGAGTTTGCTTCATTGCTAATACCTTTTGTTGTACTAGGATAAAACACTTCCGATAAAATAGAGATGAAACCAGATAAAATATGGACAAAACTCAATGAGTAAATAAAGTGCTCACTGGCACCTGTGGTTTTTTAACATATTTAGCTTACTGTCCTTAAGTATTAATTCCTGGTTTATATCTATTCTTTGATTTAAACTTTGCTGTTTATTTATTATCATACCAATTTTGCTGTTTTAAAACTTTGTTAGTTTTGCATTGGTCAAAAATATAAACACATTATTATGATAAATGGTTGCTCTAAGCTATGACATGATCACTATGGCTTATAAGACTTTATGTGAGAAATTTCAAAAAACAATGGAAAATGTTTGCAATTAGGGGATGCCAGGATAGCTCAATGAATAGGGTCATTGCCTTACAACTGTGAGGTCTGGAGGTTGAATCCCAGCCCTAGCCATTGCAAACACATATGCTAAGCTTCAGCATGACTGATGAACACCAGAATAGCCCAAAGTTCTTACCTCCAAAGTGGGAGTCCCCAGTTCAGTTGCTGCCCTATGTGGCTCCACATCTATCTGAGTGGAATGAAACTATGTCACAACTACTGATGTACAACTGTGAAGACTGCGCTGGGCTTTCTCTTTCTCTCTCTTTCACCTGCTCTCAAAATGATACAAAAAATATGTGTATATTTTTAAATGTTGCCCTTAGAGAAACATGATGGTACAAACTTTTCTTGTTCTAATTCTCTTTTCCTAAAATGTGGACATGATATATCAGAAATAAGCCTTTTTGATAATGAAAACCCAACAATACTTTTAATATCTTATTAATGTTGCTTTTCATAATTGATCAATGATGTTTTCAAGTAAATATTTTACTAATTAGAGGGGAAATGTAAAATAATAATAACAATAATAGACATGTAGCTACTTTAAAATAAAGTAGGAACTGCCAATCCAAATAAACTGCTTTTTGTGTTTTACTCCTCAAACCATTAAAATGTTACACAGGGAAAATAAAAAATTTGGAGTAAGCTTAAAGCAGCTTTATATACCAAACAACTCTTTGTGAAGATAACAAAAATGCAAATATGACTATGGTACTGAAAACTAAAAGTAAAAGAATTAAAACATACAAATTTGTAGTTACCAAATAGTCATGCAGTTTTAATACAATACAGAAAACATAGTCAGTAATACCGTAATAATTATGTATAATACCAAGTGGGTGCTAGACTAGTAAGAAGAAATATATATACATATATATTTCTGTGTGTGTGTATATATATATATATATATATATAATGTATAACACTACTTCGCCCACCTGAAACTAATATAAAATATTACGTCAATTACACTTGAAAAATAAAATAAAATCTGCAATAAAAACAATTGTTTAGAATTACCATCACTAGCTTAGCTTACCTGCACCTATAAAATTTTTTATTTCTATTTATAAAATTGTTGCCCTTTTTTTTCTCTCATTTTGCCTTCTAATAAGGACATTATTTGGGTCACTGCACTAATCAGTGCTTCAAAACCGGTTATTATTTTGGATCTTGAACAAAAGCTTGCTGCCTTTCACTTTGGCCTTCTATTTTTGTTTGTTTCTTTGTTTGCTTAAAAATTCAGTTTAAAACACCAAATGATTTTTTTTCTGGTTAAACTATAGCAGTATGACTGAAAATGACTTATTTCTCTGGCAATCAAATCCATTGTATGGATGTAATAGCTGAGCTGTATGTTTCCCTCTGGCTGCCAATTATTTTGGCAGCAAAAAATATAATCTTATGTATTTATTTTCACCCAAATTTGAATGCATTGGACAGAAAGCACTTTAATAGTGAAAAAACTCATTCTGCATAAAAATGTAGTCTGAAAAGGGGTAATCTACTTCACATGCACACACACACACACACACAATACCTTATATATTTCTTCATGTAATTATATTTTAAGTAGTTGTTTATATGATTTCTTACTTAAAATGTAAATAATAAGTCTAATGACTACAGTTTATTCCATTAACCCAGGGAGAGACATTTTCATCTCAGGTATGCTGTGATAAGTAGCTTCCTATTCTCTTATTGCACAGTCTATATAGAATTATGTAATGTTTGGATCAATTTTTCTTTTTAATTACAATGGTCTATTTTAGCTTTAAAAACACCTGCTCT
The DNA here is from genome assembly GCA_004027555.1 of Craseonycteris thonglongyai. Classification (NCBI taxonomy): domain Eukaryota; kingdom Metazoa; phylum Chordata; class Mammalia; order Chiroptera; family Craseonycteridae; genus Craseonycteris; species Craseonycteris thonglongyai. The sequence goes on from PVKE010030820.1 coordinate 15,282, forward strand.
CAGAAGGTATTGCGCTAGTCAGGTCATGTACTTTCTTTCATTGTATTTAACTAAATGTTAACAGAAGACAGAAACAGGGAAGCTGGGATGGCTCAGTGGGTTAGGCGCTCACTTTGCAGCCCTGGGGACCAAGGATCGAATCCCGGCCCCGGCACATGCGGACCCATATGCTGAACTGGGGAGTGCCCCCAGTTCAGTTCTCACCGGGACAAGACTCCGGCCCAGTTCCTGCCCTGTGCAGCCCCGCCCACCTGTGGAATGAAACTATATGGAAAAACCAATGATGTACAACTATGGAGACTGTTCTGGGCCCTCCCCCTTCTCTCTGTCTCTGACTCTGTATCTCTCTCTCTCTCTCTCTCTCTCTCTCTCTCTCTGTCAAAAACAATAAATAAATTTTAAAAAAAAAGACAGAAACAAATGTATACATTCTTAGGGCAAGAAAAAAAAAGAGGTATAATTGAAATCAATATTAGTATAACACAGGGAAACTCTGATAGTCCAATGCAAATGGTCCCAAGTTAGATGGATAGGTAGCTATAAAGCCAGGCTGGCCCTCAGTTCTCTACCTATTCCATGGTTCTTTGGGAGTTTAATATATAGATAATATTTATCATGGTTTTTTGTGGAAAAAAAAACAATAAATTCTCAACAAAAAAAGGATGACAAAAATTGCTCTGGAGAAAATAAAATCTCTAGAGATATTTTCAGATCTGCAGAAACTGAGACAATAGTGTTATATGATAATACATTTATACATTTTTTACTTATGTCTACCTTTCACTTGGTATGCAGTGAGAGCATCTCACCCAAAAAAATCTCATTTTTTAATTGTTAAATTTATTCGGGTAACATTGATTTATATCAATTACATTGTTTTCAAGTGTACAATTCTACATTACATTGTCTATACATCCCATTATGTGCTCACCATCCAGAATCAGCTCATTTTCCATCATTGTATGTTTGATTCCCTCTCCTTACGCCCCCCCCCTCTCTTCCACCCACCTCCCCACTTACCCTCAGGTAACCACTAAACTATTGACTGTCCATGAGTCTTTGTTTTTTTGTTACTTTCAGTTTTATATTCCACCTATAAGTGAGGTCATATGTTTCTTGATTCTTTCATTCTAACTTATTTTGCTTGATAAGATGTTTTCAAGGTCCATCCATGTTGTCACAAGTTGCTGTTTCATCTTTTCTTATTGCTGAGTAGTATTCCATTGTATAAATGTACCACAATTTCTTTATCCAGTCATCTATCAGAGGACATTTTGGTTGATTCCACAACTTGGCCACCATGAACAGTGCTGTGATGAAGATTGGGGTATATATATCTTTGCGGATTAAGGTTTTCAGGTTTTTTGGGTAGATTCCCAGGAGAGGGATTGCTGGGTCACATGGCAATTCCATTCCTAGTTTTTTGAGGAATCTCAACACTGCCTTCAACAGTGGTTGTACCAATTTACATTCCCACCAGCAGTGTATGAGGGTTCCTTTTTGTCCACAGCCTCTCCAGCACTTGTCATTCCTTGTCTTGTTGATTATAGCCATTCTAACAGATGTGAAGTAATATCTCATTGTGGTATTAATTTGCATTTCTCTAAATGCTAGTGAAGTTTAGCATTCTTTCATGTATTTGTTAGCTGTTTGTATGTCTCCAGGGGAGAAATGTCTATTAAGGTCTTCTGCCCATTTTTTAATTGGGTTGTTTGTTTTTTTGTTGTTGAGTTGTATGAGTTCTTTATATATTTTAGATATTAGCTCCTGGTAAGAGGCATTATTTGCAAACATTATCTCCCATTTGGTTGGTTTCCTTTTTACATTGTTGATGGTGTCCTTTGCTGTGTAGAAGCTTTTTAGTTTGATATAGTCCCATTTATTTATTTTTACTTTTGCTTCCCTTGCCTTTGGGGTCAAGTTTGTAAAGTGCTCTTTGAGCCTATGGACTGTAAGTTTAGTACCAATGCCTTCTTCTATGCACTTTATAGTTTTGGATCTTATGTGGAGGTACTAAATCCACTTTGAGTTAATTTTGGTATATTTTGACAGTTCACAGTCCAAGTTCATACTTTTGCATATGGTTTTCCAATTTTCCCAGCAGCATTTGAATATTCTTTCTTTTCCCCATTGTATATTTTTTGCTTCTTTCTCAAATAATATCTGACCATATATTAGTGGGTTTATTTCTGGGTTTTTGATTCTGTTCCACTGGTCTGTATGTTGGTTTCTCTGTCAATACCAAGCTGGTTTGATTATTGATGGTTTGTACTATAGATTGAAGTCAGAGAGCACGATGCCTCCAGGCTTAATTATTTTCAAATAATTGTTTTGGCAATTAATACCGTTTGTTGTTCCACATGAATCTGATCATTTTTTGGTCTGTTTCTTGAAAGAATGTCTGTGGGATTTTGATGGGAATTACATTAAATCTGTATATTGCTTCAGGTAATATGGCCATTTTAACTATGTTGATACTTCCAATCCATGCACATGAAATATTCTTCCATTTATTTGGATCTTCTTCAATTTCTTTTAATAGTGTCTTATAGTTTACCATTTATAAGTCCTTCATGTTTTTTGTTAAATTTATTCCTAAGTATTATATCTTTTTTTTTATTTATTTATAGAGAGTAATTATTTTATCTTCAGTGCATATTTATTTCTATTTTACTCTTGACAGATAGAGAGAGAGACAGAGACAGAGACAGCTAGAGAACCAAACTGTGGGAACTCCCCAGTTCAGCATGTGGGTCCTGCCTGGGCCGGAGCCGGGATTCGATCCTCGGTCCTCGTGGCCTCAAAGCGAGCGCTCAACCCGCTGAGCCGTCCCGGCTTTCCCCTATTCCTAAGTATTTTATATTTGTTTTGATCACAAAAGGTATCATTTTTTCTCATTTCTTTTTCTGAAGTTTCATTGTTTGTGTATGAAAATACTGTGCATTTTTGTATAGCGATTTTGTATCCTGCAACTTTACTGTATTCACTCATTATTTCTAACAGTTTTCTGGTAGAGTCTTTAGGGTTTTCTATATAAAGGATCATATCGTCTCCAAAAAGTGACAGTTTAACTTCTTCATTTCAGTTTGGATGCCTTTTACTTCTTTTTCCTGCCTAATTGCTCTGGCTAGAATTTCCAGCACTATGTTGAATAGCAGTGATGATAGGGGACATCCTTGTCTTGGTCCTGACTTTAGAAGAAAAGGTTTCAGTTTTTCCCCTTTCAGTATGACATTCTCTGAGGGTTTGTCATATATGGCCTTTATTATGTTGAAGTATTTTCCTTCTATACCCATTTTATTGAGTGTTTTGCTCATAAATGGATGTTGTATCTTGTCTAATGCTTTTTCTGCATCCATTCATATAATCATATGGTTTTTATATTTGATTATGTTTATATGGTGTAGCACATTGATTGATTTGCATATGATGAACCATTCTTGTGCTCCTGGGATGATTCCCACCTGATCGTGATGTATATAATCTTTTTAATGTATTGTCTCATTAAATTATAAATGCATTTGCTGGTATTTTGTTTAGGATTTTTGCATCCATGTTCATCAGAAATATTAGTCCATAGTTTTCTATCTTTTTCTTGACATCCTTGCCAGGCTTTGGTACTAGGGTAATGTTGGCCTCATAGAATGAGTTGGGAAGTATTGCCTCTTCAATTTTTTGGAAAAGTTTGAGAAGGATAGGTGTTAGGTCCTCTTTGAATGCCTGGTAAAATTAGTTAGTGAGACCATCTGGTCCAGAACTCTGGTTTTGGGAAGGTTTTGGATGACTGTTCCATTTTCTTACTGTTGATTGGTTTGTTTAGGTTATCCAGTTCTCCTTGATTCAGTGTAGGTAGACTATATGTTTCTAAAAACTTGTCCAATTTTTCTAGGTTGCAAAATTTGGTGGCATATAGTCCTTCATAGTATTTTTGTAAGAACCTTTGTACTTCTGTGGTATCCGTTGTAATTCTCCCTCTTTCATTTATAATTCAGATTATTTGGGGAAGCTGGGATGGCTCAGTGGGTTAAGTGCTCACTTTGCAGCGCCGGGGACCGAGGATCGAGTCCCGGCCCCGGGCCCGTGCGGAACCATGTGCTGAACTGGGAGCTCCCCC
>PVKE010030821.1:0-19401 GCA_004027555.1 Craseonycteris thonglongyai
TTTATCTCAAAAAACATATTTCACTTTTCATATGTTTTATGAACAAATCCATTAAGATTTGGGGAATTCAAGGAAGCCGGAATGGCTCAGTGGGTTAAGCTCTCACTTTGCAGCCCCAGGAAGCGAGGATCGAATCCTGGCCCCAGCCCATGCGGACCCATATGCTGAACTGGGGAGTGCCCCCAGTTCAGTTCTCACCAGGGTGAGACCCTGGCCCAGTTCCTGCCCTGTGCAGCCCTGCGCCCACCTGTGGAATGAAACTATGTGGAAAAACCAATGATGTGCAACTATGGAGACTGTTCTGGGCCCTCCCCCTTCTGTCTGTTTCTGTATCTCTCTCTCTGTCAAAAACAATAAAAATAAATCTTTATAAAAGATTTGTGGAGTTCTAGCAAATAAAAAAAAATACATAGGTTATGGAATAGGTAACACATAAGGCTTCTTTCAATCTTGAGATTCTGATTATATAATTTTTCGTCCAGATATTCTCTGATAAGAAATATATCTATTCTAATAGTTGTTTCAACTCAATAAAAATTCCATGCAATATTTTTATGTTTTGGATTTAGATACTTGATCCTCATTTTTATGTTACCCACTCCCTAATATCCAAAAAAGAGAACTTAAATTGTACCACACTTTAAGTTACTTAAAGCTGGGGAAGCCGGGATGGCTCAGTGGGTTAAGTGCTCACTTTGCAGCCCTGGGGACCGAGGATCGCATCCTGGCCCCAGCCCATGTGGACCCATGTGCTGAACTGGGGAGTGCCCCCAGATCAGTTCTTACCTGGGTGAGACCCCGGCCCAGCTTCTGTCCTGTGCAGCCCCACACCCACCTGTGGAATGAAACTGTGGAAAAACCAATGATGTACAACTATGGAGACTGTTCTGGGCCCTCTACCTTCTTTCTGTCTTTCTGTCTGTCTGTCTGTCTGTCTGTCTGTCTGTCTCTCTCTCTCTCTCTCTCTCTCTCTCTGTCAAAAACAATAAAAATAAATCTTTAAGTTACTTAAAACAGTTACTTTTAGCTGCTTTCACTCTTGATTCTGTTAAAGAGTAAAAATTATTTGTAAAACTGTACAATATGGGTTTGCAGTCCAGCATACAAGGAGCCTTACAAGAACAAATTTAAAATTAACAATTCTTCCTAGATTCATCGGAGAATTAATGTCATAGGGAAGACTTCTGACCCCAGAATTATAGACAGACAGGCAGATTGAGAGAATCACAGCTTGTGGGGCAGATGGCCAGAAGAAGAAACCACCACCAGAGTCAGCACCACCAGGAGGATTATGACTGAAAAATCAGCACATCTCAGACCTTATTTAAAATGTCTCATGGAAAATTCAAGACAACAGGGGCAAATCAAAGACAAGGACATTCAGAGGAGGCAACCACAATGTCCTTTGTTAGGAAAATGGATTAACAAGCCATGGTACCTCCATACAATAGATATCATTCAGCATTAAAAAGAAATGAGCTATTAAGCCATGAAAAGACATAGAGGAAACTTAAATGCGTTTTACTAAGTGAAAGAAACCAATCTGAGAAGGCTGTGTGATTCCCTCTATATGACATCTGGAAAGGCAAAACTATGGAGACAGTAACAAGATCCATGGTTGCCAACGGTTCAGGGAAGAGAGGGAGGTTAGGAAGGGATAAAGAGGTGGAACACAGATTTTTAGGACAGTGAAACTATTTTGTATAATACTGTGATGGTAGATACATGTCATTATACATTTGTCAAAACCCATAGAATGTGCAATACAAGGAGTGAACCCTAATGTAAATTATAGGCTTGGTCAATAACTATATATCAATATTGGCTCATCAATTATAACAAATGTACCACAAAATATCAATAATAGGGGAATTGTATATCTGTGGAGGAGGAGGGTAAGTGCAACTCTGTACTTTCTGTTCAAATTTTCTGTAATCCTAAAACTGATCTTAAAAACAAAGCCTATTAATTTTTTTTTAAAGGTATAATTTCCTATTTCTAGACTCATTCGCTAGTAGGACTCATTCAGCCCACGGGCCGCATTAACTATCAAACAGCAGTTTGGGGGCCGACTACACACTCGAGGTCCAAATAAAAAAGAAAACATAGATGTTGTTTTTAATTATTTATTTAATATTATTTTATTCAGATAAAAAGGTCTCCATGGGCTGGATGAGAGGGCCTCGGCCCGTGGGCTATAGTTTGAAGACCCCTGCGCTAGGCAATAATTCCATTGAATCTCCAAGTAACTTTTATCTCAGTTACATTACACAGTAAAAATTCTTCACTTTTTAAATCCTAACTAGTTTTTATGCTACTTAAATTGTATTAAAGATAATAGTTAATATTTGTTTAAATCAGAAATATTGATGTTGAGTTGTAAAGTAATTATACTGCATATAAATAAATAGAAATTTTACACTAAATCATCAGAATGATAGACATATTATAAAGGGATTTAGAGCATGCTTCCATAGCAGAGTCTTTTTTTTCCATTTAGTGTTTTCTTTTTCTTTTCTTTCACAGACACTCACAATTTCAGGAGAAGTTTGTGTTTGGCGTATAGAGGATGGTGCTTCTATCAGCAGGATTCATCTGAATACCCCAGTAAGTGTGCCTTATGTATGCATGAATTTAAAAAAAATATAGGATTTCTAATGCAATCTGCTTTTTTATATTCACATGTCAATACTTGTTACCAGATGCCTTATTGAATTTTTTAACTTATAATTTATATTTAGAGTAGTTCCTGTGCATAAAGTATATTCCACAGTAAATATCTTCTAAGGTCTTAATAATATCCCTGAACTAATCACCATGGACAGGGGGATGAGAAATGCTAATTGGCTTAAGCTCAGCCCTAGAAATGGGAGTCAGATGTACTTCACTGAACCCTGAATACAGGAGAGAAGGATACTCAAGGAATTTTCTAGAAGGGAGGTGGGTGTATGAATGCTGGGTTGCAAACCATAATTTCTTACAACACCTGTCATAAGGTGATACTGTTATTTCTGCCATGTTCACAGTGCATTTTACGTAAAATAATATTTTTTAAAATGACTGCGGCTGCCTGGATGGCTCAGCGAGCAGATTGAGCTCTTGTCTTGCAGCCCCAGGGTCCAAGGATTGAGTCCCAGCCCCAGCCCGTGCAGACCCATATGCTGAACTAGGATGTGCTTCCCATGTGAGAGGCCCCCAGTTTGGTTCCCGCAGAAACAAGCTTCCCATGTAGGGGGCCCCGGGCCTGGTTCCTGCCCTGCGCCCACCTGTGTGGTATAAAACTATGTCAAAAACTAATGGCATACAACTATAGAGACTGCTCTGGGCTTTTCCCCCCACCCCCACCCCACCCCCACTCCTGTCAAAACAATAAAATAAATCTTAAAAAAATAAAAGGACAAAGGAACAATGGTATTGCTATTTTTTCTTAGTTATCATCATTTGCTGTATTTCACAGTTCTAGATGAGATATGGATTTTGGTTGTAGGTAGGGAAGTTACAACACTTTCCCCTTTATAAAACTAAAATCTCAATGATAAAACAAGAGGAAGCTTCATACTACACATAAAAGGATTACAGAATGCAAAAGAGACACAACTCAGTGAGATAAATAAAACTCACTCCTCATGGTAAAGATGAATATTCTTATGTAAAAGACTGTGAAATGGGAAGCCGGGATGGCTCAGTGGGTTAAGCGCTCATTTTGCAGCCCCGGGGACCAAGGATCGAATCCCGGCCCCGGCCCGGGTGGACCCATACATGTGCTGAACTGGGGAGTGCCCCCAGTTCAGTTCTCACCGGGGTGAGACCCCGGCCCAGTTCCTGCCCTGTGCAGCCCCGCCCACCTGTGGAATGAAACTATGTGGAAAGACCAGTGATGTGCAACTATGGAGACTGTTCTGGGCCCTCCCTCTTCTCTCTGTCTCTGTCTCTGTATATATCTCTCTCTCTCTGTCAAAAACAATAAAAATATTAAAAGACTGTGAAATATGAGTGGACTCCATAATCTTTGCGACAAAGCTTATGTGTATTTTTATGAAAATTACTAGAACTAGAAGAGACTTTAAAGTTCATCTACTCACATTGCTTTTTACAAAAGAGAGACATACAGATGTTTGACAACCCACCCAAGGGCCTGTACAGTCAGGACTTAACCTTGTTCTTCTTGGCTAAGGAAGGAAATCAGGCCGTCAGCAGGCCCGCTTTTTGCCTCAGACATCTTCCCTTCGCCTGACCAGAGGGGAGAGGTTCCCACAGTTTTCACCATTAAATTGGAAAACTTTCATTGAGCTTCAAACCAGGCAGGGCACCCTCATGTTGTTCAGCCGCTTGTGGAGAGTCAGGGATTTTCCTCACTGTGGAGGATACTGCTGCCTTGGGGGCAATGAGAAGTAGACTGACCCAGTTATGCCGAGGCCAGGCCTCCCTGCCAGTGCTCCAGACTGTGTCCTCATGAGCATTTCAGGTAGCCCTCCTCAGAGGAGCCGGCCCACCGTGGTGGCAGGATACCTGGACATGACTTACCAGTAGCTTCCCTTGATGGCACCTGTGAGGGTACATAAGACCCCTCCAGACAGTGCTGTATGTATATTTTTAGGCTAGCCCACTAGTGCACTGGAATGAAGGATAATCTCAACTGATTGTTTTGAGAACACACATCACACACACACACACACATATACACACACTGAGACACTGAGAGCTCCCATAAGACTTTGAGTTAAAAAAAAAACAACTAAAAACAAAAAAACACATCTCATTATGTATTTCATTTTCACTGTCATACTGAGAAGCCACTAAAGACTCAACTGGGTTAAGCCCTGGAAAATTCACTTTTAAAAATAAAATATAAGCTTGCTTAATTGGGAAACTGCATTCTAATGAGGCTGGACACCTGAGTTCTCATCTGAGCCTTGACACCAGCTATGGGTCCTGATGCAAATTGTGCACTTTTTTTGGCCTCCATTTTCCATTCTGCAAAATGATTATCTCCTAAGATCTTTTCTATTTCTAACGTTCTATGATTTTATTCAAAAGAACCTACACAATGTAATTTATAGAGGAATGAATCTTAATTTCTTAAGGGTCATGAAAGCCCATTTATTCTCTTAGATGTTATATTCTGTGAATGATTATGAGATAAGTGGGAATCTGTGATGCATTTCTTTGGTGACTGAATACATAGTCCAGTGATAGTGGTTATTTTCTGAAGTCTTCCAGGTCATACCAACAGCCCAAGACCGACCACTACCTAGTAGGTGAATGATGATTTTAAAAAATTACTAACATTTTATAAAGACATCCTAAAGATGCTAGGAATGCATTTTAAATTTCTTATTTTATTTCTCGTTATTATTGGTATAATTATTTCTTAATTATTTAGTGATAAAAATGAAGCCATGGTTTCTAAAGTTCAAAATTTTTCTTTATACTTGTATTTGCATCATTCTAATTTTGGGATAAAAGAATAACATGTACAAATTCCAGTGACTTCTTATGCAATCGACTAGTTTAGGAATGTTGAGTGTGTGATTTGTCATACACATAACACTGGCCTGTCTTCTCACTCTGCAAGCTTTGCAAATAAACTGTAGAACTCCGATATGTGGGAGAGAGCAGGCGTGTTTTTTTAGCATAGTAAAGTTAAGTATCTGGGTCTTATTTTAAACAGGCGACAGTTTTGGCCTGCTCTCCGTCCTCCCTCTCCGCAGCAGTGGGGACTGTCGGGGGCTCTGTCTACTTCATTGACATCCGGGATGCTGAGGCCCCTCAGGCACTTCACAAGGCCTTTCTCTCTGAATTCTCTGTCCAGCACCTCCTGTAAGTACCTCCTGCTTCTGGCAGCAGCTTTGTCTGTTGAGCATTCCAATGAAGCCATCATTTATTTAAGTTTTCAGTGTTGCATCTTTTATTTTGGAAATTAGTATATTGACTTGGTTCAACGTTCAAAAACTACAGAGAGCTGAGTAGTAAAAAGTCTCCCAACTCACCCCCCTTTATCTTCAAACACCCATTTCTCCTCCCTGGAGGCAGTTTGTTACTAATCTCTCATGTCTTCTTTCCATATTTTACCCAGAAAAATGAGTACTTCCTTTTATAATTTTCAAATACTTAGAATGTGCCAGGCGCTTCTATTGTATTAACTTTATGTGATAGATACTGTATTGTCTCCATTTTACAGAGGGGGAAAATGAGGCACAAAGAGTTTAAATAACTGGCTTAATATACACAGGTGTAAATGGCTATTGGGCTTCAGAGTCATTGCCTTTGTTCTAAAGGGAAATAAACCACAATGATCTGCACCTCATTGTTTTCAATTAATGGTATATCTTGGAGAATGTTTTCTATCCACACATAAAGACCTTCCTAATTCTTTTTTTTTTCTGCTACATAATATTCCATTATATAAATACCCTATCATTTTTAAAAGACCATATGTTGATGGGCATTTAGATGATTTCACACTTTTTGAATAAATACTCTTAAGAAGATAGTAAGGGAAGTTAGGATGGCTCAGCGGGTTAAGCACTCGCTTTGCAGCCCCAGAGCCTGAGGATCGAATCCCAGCCCTGGCCCATGAGGACCCATATGCTGAACTGGGGTGTGTCCCCAGTTTAGTTCTTGCCGGGGACTATATGGGAGGCTCCTGGACCAGTTCCTACCCTGCGCAGCCCCATGCCCACCTGTCAAGTGAAACTATATGGGAAACTAATGCTGTCAACTGTGGAGACTGCTCTGGGCCCTCCCACTTCTCTCTGTCTCTCTCTGTCTTCTGTCTCTCTCTCTGTCAAAAAACAATAAAAAAAATTTTTTTAAAGAAGATACCATTAGAGACATTGTACTTAGACTTATGTCTTATTTTTTCTTTTATTAATTTGTCATAATAGTAAATAATTTCTTGCAATAGTATATATATTTTTTATAGTAACTTTGGTTGCCATGCAAGAGATTTAAGGATTGGGGGGAAGTGCCAATTATAGGAGCTAGTTTTTTGTTTTTAATAAAGTCAAAAAAGAATAAAAGCACAAAAGTAACAGTAACATAAATAATGCAAACACGTTACACCAACTAGGGTGTGAAACATTAGTTTCTAAAATAAAATTAATTGAAAAAAATCAATATTTGTGGCCCACACAAAAAAAAGTCTTTGCCAGATCATTGGGATAATGCTTACTCGCCCAATAATTCAGGATGGGGAAAAATCACCATTTATCAGCTAAAGTACCACAGATAATTCACTTTGTGATATGTAAAGTTTGGCAAATCAACAGTCACACTGAGTCATTGTTATATTATGCATCATAATAGTAAATATTAATAAATGACATGTGTGCCTTGCTTTGCGGTGCTGTCATATATTGTAGCTTATTGCCTGTTACCCTCACCCCACCAGTCAGAACGATATTATACTTGTCCCTATTCCACAAATGAGGGAATTCAGGTACAGAGAGGTTAGAAGTGTTTGCCCATAATCACCCAGCTATCGCCTGGACAAGCTGCCTCTAATCCATCTGTGCTGTTTTCTGCACACTCTGCTGCCTCTGTTCATTTATGCCCTGCTCCTCTGTGCCATATTTTTTGGTGTCTCTTCTTTCTCTGATTCTTTTCTCTTAGCCAAATTTGCATCTTCCCACCTTCTCTAATTTGATGAAGGTATAGCAGCATTTCACTACATTCTTCTTCCTCCTGCCAGGTACCAGTTCAGCAGTATACTGAAATGTCACACCCACCACTAATCTGAAGATTGCTTATTTCCACTTGAAATGTCAAGAAAGCTCTATTGTAATATTCCATTCACTTTTACGAAATAGTTGCCCATCTTTAATGAATCTCCTTGACTGTGTATTTATAAGTTGCAATTTATAAATAGCATTAGCCTAAAATGTAATGATATTTACATGTAATCACTTGGCTTTTATAAAGTCAGATGACATTAAAAATCACAGACCATAAAAATGACTGGTTTTGAATGTATCACTATGCTGTCATTCAATAAATTTGTTTACCATCTCATTAGTGAAACAAGTAAAATCAGATTTCTTCTTTTCTAGTTATGACCAGCGGGGAATGTATCTATTAGTTGGAACATCAGAAGGATACATCTTTGTTATCAATGCGAACCCCTCAAGCTTATTTCAGATTCTTGGATTCGTAGGTACTACATAAAATGCTTATTAATTTATATTGGTAACTTCATCCCAAAGAATTTAAGGCTGTGAAAATGGGGCTATAGTGAGACAATTATTTGTGGCATATTTTCTAAAAGAGAAATATTTAAATAACTGTTAAAAGTTACTTAGAATTCCCCATCATATTTAGAGATTTTGGGTATATCTGTTTGGTACATAGCAGATTCTAAATAAATTTTCTTGAATCAGCAGGTAAATTAATTAATGAACTGGCTGAATATTTCTAGTGTTATTGGAAAGGGAAGTTGGGTTGCTTATCTCTGAAATGTTTTTTTAATAATATTTGATCTCTAATAAAATTATCTAAAGAAAGTTTTATTACATGAATCTTTATGTTTCCTCTTTAAACAAAATGATATCCAGCTCTTTCAGTAAAGTCCATCCAAATGCCCAGATAAACCACCAATCTGGAAGGTGAGATGGCACTTATGTGATGAATAGTAAGAACTAATACATTTGTCTCTGGCTTTAAGTACCAAATATATATGTATATTTTCCCCCTAAATATGTTTTCTAAATCCATTCATTGCTTTTTGTGAGACATGGAATGTTCCAGGGAACAGTTTAGTGAAAGAAGAATAAGCAGAGTGCAGTGAGGCTCAGAGAGGAAGAAGCAATTAATTCTGCCAGGTGAGAGGAAATGAATGGAAATAACGGAGGGTACAAATAGAGGGGGGCAGAGGACTGGGGGAGTTTTCCGAGGGTTTGAAGTAGTGGAGGATGGGGCATGTTAGTATTTCATCTCCAGATAAAAATCTGAGCAAAGGCACTTGGAATTATGGTAAGAAGTCTGGTGTAATAGGTAAATAGAAAAGTGTACTAGATGGTGAGTACAGTGATGAAGTCTGAAAGAAGGCTAAGTGTCTTGAATAGTCTAAGGAGTCTGAATTGTGTTCTGTTGTTAATGAGATATCATCAGAAGTTTCCAAGATGGGATCATGTGATTTGTCTTGGTTTTTAGAGGACAAATCTGGCACAAGTATTAAGGATGGAGCAGAACAGCAAGAAAATGGAATAAAAAAAATGAGTTAGGTAACTATGCTAGTAGCCCAGACAAGAGGTGATATTTGTCGGAACCAGCCAACACAAAGGAAAGAAACCCGAAAGTATGGCAGTGAAGTTTGAGAAAAACAAAGAAGACAAAGCTGGGGTTCAGGAGGTCTGCTGCCTTTCTTAGCAACAGCCTCGTTTATTGAAATTACAATCTCTATCTACTAGAGGCAAGCAAGCTCAAGGACATCTACATCATTAAACTCCCCACAGCCACCTGGAGAAAATAACATGTTCTCAGCAAATTCCAACCAGCTCCCTGTTTTAGGTCTAATCTATGGCCTTGTAACTTTTACAAGAACACCCTGTCTTATGCACGTATTCCTCAGAGGTCACTATAGGACGCCTTTGTCCCTTCATTCCCTTTTATGGGAACAAGAACAGCAGCATGTAGCTCACAGACGGGAAACAGGCAGGCTTAGCCCACGCTTGCCTCCACATCCCTTTACCACACGCCACTTGGCTTCCCACAGATATTAATCATGATAATAACCAATACGTAGTGAGGGATTCTTTACCATGTGACAGCCGTGTTCTAAGCACTTGGCATGTGTTTATTCATTTAATTCTTACAACTTTTATGAGGTAGGGATGATTATTTTCCTAATTTACAGATGAAGCAGTTGAGGCAGAGCAAGGTTAAGTACTGTTCCAAGTCATGCATCTAGGTCATGGTGCAGCCAGGACCCTGACTCTGGAAATGTGCTCTTACAGTGCTCACACCCATTTGGCAGTCATAGAAAGAAAAAGGAGGGGCTAGCTATGAGCTGTTGGATTGGTAGGAATTGGTATTTGATTATATGTGCAAGGGAAGAATTAGCAATGACTCCAGAGTTTCTAGCCTGGACAGTAGAAGTTTGTGAGGTCATCAATTGAAGTAAAAACTCAAGAAAAAAGTAAGGAGGTTGAGGAATAGGGTGCTCTGACAAGCTCTGTAGGTTTGAAGCCAATAAACTCTTTATTTGGGGATCTTTAGTATAAGTTTGGAGGAGGAGATTTGTAGTTTAATGAGCTTAATGAGAGAATGCTGCCCTTGAAATCATGGAAGCTGATGGGATGGCTTAAGAAGATAGAGTAGAAGGGGATGAGTGAAGGGACGCAGGGGATTAGGAGGTACAAATTGGTATTACAAAATAGTCATGGGGAAGTAGAGTATAGCATGAGAAATATACTCAGGAGTATTAATAATAACTATGTATCATGTCAGATGAGTACTGGATTTACTGGCGTGATCACTTTATAAGTTACGTAAATGTCTAACCACTGTGTTTTTACCTGAAACTAAATAATATTCTGTCAACTGTAATTGAAAAAATTAGATAGATAGATAGATAGATAGATAGATAGATAGATAGATAGATAGATAGATAGATAGACAGATAGATAGAGTTAGAAGCAAACCCAATTGCATAATAAGGCCAAACAGGTAAGCTAAATACATAAATTAGATGGCATGCAGTGTGGTAGGACCTATAGATGACCTCAAAGTAGATGCAAGTTGTACCTAAATAATTTATTTTTTAACATATTCGGTGGGTCATGTAACACTTCCTTTGCAGTTGTGGACAGGGGAAGATGAGGCAGTGAAGAAAACTGAGAACAGGCCAGAGTAATGAGAGAACTGGAGATGCCCACTCCAGAAAGAGCTTGAGGGAGGAAGGCTGGATAAGGGTGTAGAAGTGCGAGCATGTTGAGGGCTGGGAGGAGGCCCTCATACTTTTGCCCATCATGGGTGACCCCTGTGAGAGTAATTTTTTTGGAGTAGAGAGAGAGGTGAGGGAGGAAGTGGCAGTCAGAAAATGAGTTTGGTAAGTGGCAACTCCTGATTTAAGAAGTCTGCAATACAGAAAGAATTGGATGGTAACAGTTGTGGGGAGGCAGGGTTGAAGGAAGATTCTTATTTGAAACTAGAGAAGTCTTGAGGGCTGAACAGAAGAAACCATAGAAGACCCAAGAAAATAAAAAGGTAATTGATAGCACATGGTCTGATAGGACATTGGATAGATGAACTCAAAACCACAGGTGGAAAGGGTTACATTTTGTTCCTCTAAAAATGTCAGAAAATGAAGGAGGAGGATGGGAACAAAGAAAGAGAAAATGTAAGATTTGGGGTAAGAACGTTGAAGTCAAGTTTGTGTCACAGATGTTCTCAGTCTTCCTCGCCAAGAGAAACAGTCATCCACTGAGCACCTGAAGGGGAGGGCTGATCTTGGGGGCCTGAGAAAGTGGACACATGCAGAACAGCCCCCATGGGCAATGGGAGTAGTGAGTCTGGAGAGAACCCACAGCAGGCCCCAGGTATGACCCCTTGCAGAGGTTGGATTACCTACATTTTTGGAAGACAAATTCAAGTCTTGTGTATACCCACCGCACCTGCAATACCTGGACTATAGATGAAAAGAACACTGATGGTTGAGTTTATCTAATATTGGGAGTCAGCAAACCAGCTGGAGCAGAAATTCAAGGGGGCAGAGCATGATGCAGGTGCTGCTGAGCAGGGCAGACTCTGGAGGCCTTCCAGGCTGGGAAAGAAGCTGAGCCCATCCTAACTGGGTTTCATCCAATAACCCAGATATACACTTATAATCAGGAGAATCCTCCATCTGTTCATCCAAAATGTCCTCATCACTTATGTTTGAAGATCACTTTAAATATCCAGTAAATAAATGAGGATCCAAATGTGGACCTAAAGATTTAGTAAAGGCAATCCTATAATGTGGTATCTTATTTGGGAAGATAAAAGCTTCTTTAAACTAATCAGTGATCACTTGTGGTATTAATTTCCATTTGCTTTCAGAGGTGGGCAAAGGCACTTTACAAATATCTACAGTATCTCTTTTGGACTCAGACATAGTGGAAGTGATGGTGCTTTCCCCACTTTTAGAAACGGGAAGAAGCAAGCTGGAAATATTTACTCTGCCTAAAATACTACCACAAGGTAAAGAAAAGACAGACAATCAAACAAGTAGTTGCTGTAGCTTTTTTTCTTTTTCTGGTGATTGCATTTTTATTTTTGTTTTTCTCTTACCATGTGAAGAGGTAAAATGGCTATCTCTTGTGTATTTTACAAAGTGAAACTACTACGGCTGCTAAACAACATGAAATGCGGACTTTCTTTCAGGCCTTGTCATTCATGTGAATCTGTCTCATTACCAGAGAACAGAAACAGGGTCAACTGGCACCTCTATCAATCTGTCATTTTGTGATGTCTCTCTTTTGTCATTTTAAATGTACATAGTCAAATTCAGATGAGTTACTATGTAGTTACCATCACTGATAAAATTATAAAGAAAACTTACTTGATAAAGAGGTCTGATAAACTAACTACTTTGTTTTAGATAAATATCTGGGTAGTTATTTTGCAAATATATAATTATGGAATATAAGAGAGCCAAAGATCTCAGCACACTTTTATATTTTAATTAACCATGTTTTAAAGATCATCATGAATTTTTATTAGAAATTAACCAAGACCTTATTAAAGATATTTTGCTCACTAGCAATTATTTAATATTCAAGTATTTCTAATGATGCCAAGTTGTTTTTAAATCATTTCTGTCATCTAAGAGGCTATGCATTCTTTACTGAGCATTTATATTTTTTATTTTGCTTTTTGTAGTTGTTTATAGCAATAAAAAGATTAATATATGGTACAAATGATCTCTCTTCTTCCCCAAATCTTAAAGTTTTTGCAGACTTTGCTGATGAAAGAGGGAGGATGAGCGATGAATTAATTCATAAGTTCCTGTATGAGACAGAGCACAGTCTATCCTCTGCAGTGTTGGACTTTCAAAGTAACCAAGTATATGGCTTCTGTAATGACATTCCATACATCTGCAGCTATCTTCTTCCTGAACAAGTATGACAAAACTTAAGCATGCTATCATTTATCTTAGCAATCAAGATTGACACACTGTATTAATTATATATCCATGTTTTCACATTATAGTTCAGTTAACAAATGGTTTTATTATAGTAATGTAATTCCCTTGAATTAGATATATATTAGCATGATTTGTTAATCCATCATAAAATGTTTGGGCAATCTAACACTGGTACTACATATATCATACTTGTCATATAAACATGCAGATGACACAATATTAGTTTAGTGCATTGAAAAAACAATTTAGCATTAGAAAACCTATTTCACAGGTGTCAGGTGCTACGTTGTTGATGATTTTCAGTAGAACTTTGCACATGAGCCCTAAGCAAAGGCTTGCAGCTGAAAATACATTAAACCAGAGGAGGCACATTAAGTAATTTATTTTGACTTGAGTATTAGTGCAAAATGAAGATTGTCAGTGTAGTCTGGGATCTTTAATAGTAGCTATTGTGGAAAAGACTTCTTGGTTGGCTGAAACAAATATTTATTTGCAAACAGATGAAAAATATGATGCAAATATGGGTGCCCACTTTATCATGTATCAGTTTATTTCCAATGACAGGGTTTGTGAATTTCAAACTGACTGTAAGTGTACAACTGCAAACCCTAAATTGCCACTCCCCTGATCTTTTCCATAATTTTCTTTGATTGGCAGAAAGATAAAGACATTTGCATTCTTAAGCCATATCAGAAAGTGCCCTGCAAACATTATGGACCGGGAATGCTCTCTCTGTCTCCACATGGATGGTGGCTCCTATCAAGAGCTAAATGTGGAACTCTGTGTATCCGAGACATTCGTACTTTGGTAACTTTTTTTTTTAATCATGGGATGTATATCTTGATCTCATATAAGGAACAAAAGCCTTTAGGAAAGGAACTGGAACTCTTAGGTAAATTGACCCAGATCTTATTTACCACTGATGGTGTTACTCATTTTAAAATTAGCTGTATTTATGTACTGAAGTTTGAGTCTCTGAGGGAGGAAACACCAACCAGTGACTGAGGTCTGCAAAGAAAAGAGCGTTGGGCAGGGCTCCAGAGGTGAGGTCCAGCTTGGCTCCACAACCACTTAGTTGTGTGTCTTGGAAACTCACTGAGCTTTAGGAGCTCCTCTGTGATATTAGGGAAGCCTTGTCGCAAAAGCCAGTGAGAGGGTATATGCTGACCTGCCTGGAAATAGTGAATTGCTATGCAAACCTAGGGATTATTGCTGCTGTCTCCAAGACCGGAAGGGCCTCTGGGCTGGTTGCTGCTGCCCCAACCTGTCTCTTCATGTGATGCTAGAACTTAGTTATACTGGCCATTAGTATAATTCAGTGTGGTCAGTGACTCTTACCCAGGTGTCTCTACCTCACACACCTGAAGCATCAAAATCACATGACACTCCTACAGCTCCACAGGTGAACTGGGCCCTGGTTGTGCCACCCAGCTCTCCTTGCTCACCTCTTCAAGAAAGCATATTTGGAACACAGTTGGGCAAAAGTGATAGTATTATTATACAGGAAAAATCTTAAAGCCCTTAGATGTTATTTTTAAGGGAACAATTTGCAAACTGTGTTATACTATCTTTCAAATGATTTGTAATGTATGCTACAACTGATAGCAGTGTGATATGGCACAGCATCGGAGTTTTGGGGACGATTCTCTGCAAAATACCTCATATATGAGGTTATAGATGACAGCAATGTTTGTAAAGCAACCTGATGTCCTTCAACACAGGACTGGGTAAAATAAATAATGGTATATAAACAGTACACAATAAAATATGCAATATTATGCAACTGTAATACCAAATGAGGAAATCTTTATGGAACAATATAGAATCTCAAGCTATAGTGTTAAGGGGGAAAGCATGGTATATAATATATGTATTATGGTACAATTTATGTTTAAAACTGCTTTTATAAAAATTTATTTGTATGCATTAAAAAAAAAAACTTCTGAAAGGATATTGAAGGTATGTCTTTGGGGGATGTTTGGGAAATTGTGACAGGAAGATTTCACTGCATACACTCTTAGACTTTTTGAATTTTGAATCATTTAAATGTATTACCTACTCAAAGGTTTTACAGTTTTTTAAAGGCATCAAGATTGAGAACCAGTGTGACACAAAAGTCCCAGTTTAAACTGTTGCCCTGTGTTCCAAATTAGTGATGTGTTTTCTCTGGGATCTAATTGAACTGGTTAGTTAGCATCCTCCACTTTGGGCATCTTATCCTTCACTCTTCCCAGCACCCACCACCCTTTCTCCTCATACTTGGCCTCTTCTCAGGTACTTGGAGCCTGCCTGATTCTTGAAGGTGTCAGAATTTGTCCCCTCTGCTTGCTTGAGGCTCCTCACCTTAACTTCATAGCCTTCAGCAAGTCCATATGCTTTTCTGTGTCTGATTTTCCTATTATAAATTGATGATAATAATCCCTGTCCTTCCATACTACACAAATGGGAGAATAAATCAGTATTGGTTCAGAATGTGTTTTGAACTAGGGATTTTTGTGGCTATGTATTACCCAGAGGCTACTTCCTTACCAACTAAAATGCTGTTAACAAACAGAAAAAGACCTATCCACAAGTAAAGTGCATGTAGCTCACTTAAGAAAAACCATGTGGTAGAAATGCATTTGTAATTTCTGCACTTTGTTCCTGAAACTATTGAGGAAACACTGGTTTGGTGTCAGAGTCATTCCCACCAGGGGCACGGAATTCAATCGGTGAGAATTTCAATGGATGGACAAAATATTTTGGTGAATGGGAAAGATGATGGCACACTCGTTTACCTGAGATGGAGGTACGTACAGTATTTAGTAAGTGGCCTCACATGGTATGGTGTTTGAAAATAAAGATTTTATTACTTAGGTACAGCAAGGTACAACATAACCAGAGACAACTGCCACTGAAAAGATTTTTATGCTCACAGGTCCCAAGAGGAGGGGGTACACCACACTATTGGGGGCCAGAGTGGGTAAGGAGGCAGAGAAAGATGGGAAGCTGTGGGCAGGAGCCTTTATTGTGGTTTCCATGGAAAGGAGCAGGGTAGTCTGGATAATATCAGTGGGTTCTGGGGCATAGGGGCTGCCCTAGTTATCTAGTACTTGACCCTGGGGTGATTAGGGCAGGGAAATAGTGACCCTGAGTACAGAAGACCAGTGGAGGAGATGGTTGAGGTGTAGGCTTTGGATTGGTTGGTTTGCATTTGAAAGGTGAGCTCCTGGGCCAGATCATTTACTCTCTAGAAACTGGCTAGTCCCAGGAGGGGCAGGCCCTCCTGAGTCAGCATGGCCCAAGGTGTTAAAGCATCAAAATACAAAAAAGAAAACATGGTTAATACAAATGAGACAATCTGTCCTCTCTTTAATAACACCTGTTGGAGAAACACAAGAAATGAGGACAATTCTGAATAGTAGATAACTTTAAAAATTCCTGTTTATCCTTAAAAATTCTGACATAGATAGATAAGTATGTGTACACACAGACTTACTTTCCTAATTAGACTTTGCTTAGACAAATATTAATTTAGACTTTGATTTGATTAGATTAAAATTCTAAATAAATACTACTGAAGCATACACATGATGACCATGGGTTAGAGAGCGTGAAAGTGACAGCCTGGACTTTAAACATTGCCTTGTTTGACCCGCCATTAGTCAGTTAATCACTAGTCAATGCGCAATTCATTTCCACACAAAAAATACCTCACCGTGCCTCCTGTGATCAAAACAATGATAAAACATGGCCTTTCTCAGTGACATTGGAAAATGTTAAATATTGTGGAAATTTTATATCATAACAATTTTGGTAGCCACTTATTTCAGACTCATTTAAAGACTGTACCATCATGCCCATTTTATACATAGAATCTTAATAAAAATATTAGCTTGTGTCTCATATATAAGTGCTAACATACCCTTTACAGTCAGTGAACAAATAGTATCTCAGGTAACAGCTACCTAGTGCTGGAGCCCTGTTTATGAACATGAAGAGGTTTCCACCCATCCCTGAGCTGACCGCGTACACTTCTGACTCAAAGTTGAGTTTGAAACCTCAGCCCAGGATTTATTTGCCTGTAACCTCAGGCACATGACAACCCCTCCAAATCAGCTGTAACAATGTTATTCAAGGTGAGGTCTGTAGCACCAGGGAGCTTGTTAGAAATGCATATTTGGGGGCCCCACCCAGACTTTCTGAATCATAATCTCTGTGGGTGAGACCTAGGAATTTGTTTTAGCAAACCCTTCAGGTGATGCTGATGTTCCCAAAGTTTGAGATGACTCTGTGGATTGAGTGGAGATAATACTTCCTTCAGTGGGGGTGGCCTATGAGAAGAGAATGTGATCATGTGATTACTTGTGTGGGGCAGCACATAACCTAGCACGTTTTAAAGACTCAACCACAGAGGACATGTAGGGTAAGGATATGGGGACAGTGTGAGGAAAGGTCACCGAGAGAGGTCAAGAGGTTTGTCAGGCCAGAGAGCCCATAAAACGGACGAAGTAGTGTCCTAATGACTACAGGGCACTGCAGACAATCGTCCACATGTTTCTTTGTATAAGAATGCTTATGTATCTGGAAATTATACTGTTAAATGTGACTTTTTAAGTCCTGATTTTATAGCTTTTGTGTGTGTTTTTGTTGTTTTTTGTTTTGTTGTGTTTTTTTTGTTTGTTTGTTTTTTGTATTAATATAGGCGATCTGGAAGAATCTTTGTCAGTGAAATTCTTGAATATTGCCAGCAACTTTTAATTTCTCTGGGCAAGACCATGGAGGAAGAGAATAATTATTTAAGTATAACACCACACGATTCCTTCAGTTTGGGATCAGAACCTGAACATGCAGTTGAGTTCCAATACAGTCTTCTTTCTCCTTTTGTTGATATAAGAAGTGTCCAAACCTATAAAGAAGTTTTAGGGGAAGCCAGGATGGCTCAGTGGGTTAAGTACTCACTTTGAAGCCCTGGGGACCGAGGATCGAATCCCGGCTCCGGCCCCGGCCTGTGTGGACCCATATGCTGAACTGGGGTGTGCTTCCCAAATGTGGTGAGGCCTCCAGTTCAGTTCAAAAATAAAAAAAAAATAATAAAAAATAAATTAAAAGAATTTTTATAAGAGTTTGAGCTAAACTGACAACAATTGCCAGGAAGCAAGATCTCAACTGCTCCAAGAATGACAGTTTCACGTTTTCTTTATGCATTTGAAATTAAGGGGGGAACTAAGAAAGATCACATGAAAGTGGGAGAAAGCAAAGCAGGGACTACTTTACAGGATAGTTAACAAGACTGTGCTCTGTTGAGGGTGGTTGTGCTTATTTCAAAGGTGTGTTAGTCCAGATGCACAAGAACCATGGGCTTGCTCGAGGTGAAGATAAACCTTTTTACTAAAGAAGTTATATGCTTGGAGTATGATGACCCACTATGACCTGCCCATTTAGAAATTTATGATCAGAATGCCCTATGAGGCTATTTAACATAGAACCCCTTTTTTGTTCACATTTTCTTTCTTTTTAAATCAAACAATAGTTTGCAGTTTGCAGGGTTTTTTGTTTTTGAGTTGGTTTTTTTTTTTAGCATATATTTAGTAGTATTCCTCTTTACTTATGTATCCCTGTGATTCTCAAAAAGAGCATAAGCTACATCTGAGAGAAAATATTCAGCCTTTCTCAAAGCAACTGCAAATACCACACCTCAGATCTTATTTAAACCATAGTACAAGATCAACACTTGCCTGGGGTAGGGAAAAATCTTACTAATTCTGGTGGTTGGTCAAAATGGTTCCATTTATTATGTCACACATATTATTTAGAAAGTATCTAGCCAGAGAACAACATTTATGCATTCAATCATTCAACAAATATTTATTGAGCTGAAAGTGCTAGGTTGTGGGAGGTATAGACATAAACAAAATACTGTAGAAAAAGTTTCTGCTTTCCTTACCTTCTAATTGGGGTTTGGGAGTGAGCAAAGAGAGAGATAAATAAGCAAATAAATAAGAAAAGATTAGATAGTAACAAGATCTATTTAGCAAATAAAAATGTCTTGGCATGATAGTGTTTGACTGGAATAGCCTCTCCAAGGAGAAGACTTTTAAGCTAAGATCTAAATTAGAAGAGGGTACCAACATGCAACATAGGTAAGGTGACCAGATTTTATCATTGGTAAAGCGGGACACCATTGACCGGGAAGGGGGGGGGGGTTTCTTGATTAAAAATTGGGTCTATCTCCTGCCGTTCCCTAGCTTGTCGTGCATTCTTTCCAAAAATTGGAACTTTTTTAAAACGCCGCAGGA
>PVKE010030822.1:0-19396 GCA_004027555.1 Craseonycteris thonglongyai
CTCTTGTTAGACTTGATCATGGGAGTTATCTTTTATTGATTAACATGCTTAACTCTATACTTTTCCACATTGACAGGTAAGACTACAATATTACTTTGTAAATACAGTGCACTATGACTGCCTTAATGCAATAGTAGTTCTCATGTCTTTTTGTTGTTGTTTTGGTCTTAGAATCTTTTTATACTCTTAAAAATTATCAAGTACTCCAAAGAGCTTTTAAGTGAATTGTCTATCTATCACTATTTACTGTACTTGAAATTGAAACTGAGAACATTTAAAAATATTATTTGTCAATTCTCTTTAAAGTAATAATAAATCCAGACAAATAACATCTTTGCATTACTGTGAAAATATTTTTGACCTCACAGACCCCCTCAAATGGTCTCAGAGAATCCAGGGTTCCAAGATCACCTTTTGAGGACTACTGTAGAATAGACATTTTCTCTTAAATTTTTGATGCATCCCCAGGAGAAGTTTAAGTCATGGCTAAGTTTCCAAATTATGATATTGTTAGCAGATAAACGAAAAGACACAACTAAGCCAAGTTTCTCAGACTGAGAAGATAAGACATAATAAAAGATTCCCCTACAGGAGATTGACAGCCATTTATTATATTGGTGGGAATGGAATTTTAGGTATCATGAAAGCTGAAAATAGTGATTTTTGAATCTTTTTTTATGATAATTCTGTATATAGCATTATTCTTTGACCATCCAAAGATGGTGAATAACATATTATAGTTAATAGTAAAATCTTTAAGCCATCTATATAATACATTCTTGCCTAAAAATGACATCTTTCATTACCACTTTTAGCATATTTATTTAGAAGATATAAAATCAATTGGAAGAACTGATAGGTTAGGAACTATAAAAATCTTGACGAATAAAAATTGAGCTAAAATGATCTAGAAATTTGGTTAACTGCCCCAAGTTGCCAAGAGATGACAAGGTTTGGGGTTGTAGTATAGTACTCTGAAACTTGTTATCAAGATCTCTTAAATCATTTTTCTATTGTATTTTTACTTAGCAAATTCAAATCCCGAAGATGTTGCTGTCACTCAGTTCAAATTGTTTCATATTGCAACTTTTTATATATTACTGGTTTTTGTTTGTTTGGTTGGTTGGTTGGTTTTTTTTTTTCATGCACACTTTTTGACATTTTATTTCATTTTTTCCTTAGGGTCAAATCCTAGAATCAGAATGACTTAGAAAAAAATGTACATCATATAAGTTTTACTATAAATTCTCATAATTTCTGAAAGGTCTGTATAATACTGTAATGTCACCAGCTTTGAATGAAGATGCCAATTTCATGGCAATTATGTCCATTCACTATGGTCATTTATGTTTTGTTTGTTATGCAATTTTTGCTACTTACTCCAAGAACTCTTACTGACATTTCTTTTTTTATTTATTTTTTATTATTATTATATTTTATTGTTAAATTTAATGGGGTGACATTGGTTGGTAACAATTAGATAGTTTCCCGATGTACAAGTCCACATCACATCACCCATGCATCGCATTATGTGCCCAGCTCCCAGAATCAGGTCCCCCTCCACCACCATATATCTGGTGCCCACTCCCCCCTCCCCATACAACTCTCCCTTCCCCTCCTCCTTCCTCTTATATTACTGTTTTAAATTAATGTTATTTAGTTTCAGTATTCTTACAACAACCTACAATGCACAACTATTTAATTGTCCTAAACAAAGCTATCATCTTTATTTAAGTCATTTAGGAACTAAGAAAATATGGAGGGGGGGTTGCATATTTAAATCCCCAAGCCACAGAAAAGGGATGAAATAATCTTTAATTACCACCGTTCTCCTAGTCTAAGGCAGGAAATTTGTAGACAGTTCTTAGCTCTGCTTTAGCCTGGATTCTGGCCCAACCATTTCTTATCAGAGACTTTATACAGTGTTTGTAATAATTAAATATGTTCATGGAGCATAACACAACTCAATAGAAATAGACTTAATCAAAAGTCTTTTTACTTATAAAGTTGTCATATCTTATGAAATAGTTAATGGTTACTTCTGACATAGAAGACATATATGACTCATATATGTCTTCTAGAAATCATCTCTGTGTCACAACCACCATCAATAGCAGACATTATAACAACTTGATTGAAATGGTAAAGTTTAGGCCTTTACTAGTATATTATATTGCCTTATAATCACTGCCTCAAGCATAAACTGTTATAGGTTTCAAGTCAGATGTGTATATCTGCAGATGAATCACTTCCAATTAATAATTAAAACAATCATTTTTAGTTTTTCTAAGAATGCTCTCACAACTAGGCTGACCAGTAGTACCATTTTAAAAGGGACAGAAAACAACAGCACTGTCCCGTTTCAAACAGTAAATAAGGTCAGCCTACTGACACCTTGAATTTAGGCCAGTGAGACTAGGTTGACCATACGTACTGTTTGAAATGGGAACAGTGCTATTGTTTTCTGTCTTATTTAAAATGGAGTATCTGGTCAGCCAACTCACAACTTAATTACAAAAATACCGATATATTATCATAATATAATAATAAATAGAATTCTAGTTACAAATGACACTAACTCAACTCAAACTATATTAAGAAAATAATAAAGTTCCTTGAATGGATATTGGGCCAGTTCCTTTAACCATGGAAGGAGCGCAGAACTGAAACAGTTTTACGGACTTTGAGGACTGTTATGAAGGAAGCAAACGCTGTTTCCCTTGTTTTCTCTCTGTCTCTTTGCCTTTTTCATGTGTGAGTGCGTGCAGGCGCTCCTCACCGTGGCTGTACACTGCCTGTCAGCTCTCTTCTCCAAAGCTCTTTACCTTTACCAGAGAACACAGCAACCGGCAGCTCTGAGCTGCAATCCTTACAACTCTAACAATGTAGAGAAAAGGTCTTTCCTGGGCCGTGTCTCCACCCCTTTAACTAAACTGCAGTGAGGAGATGAGTAATCCTGCTTAGACACGTGCACGTGACCTCCCATAGCATGGGAACAGGAGGGAAGGAGGCCAGGGGAGCCACCACCAAACTACTTAGTTGGAATCAAGGAGGAAAAGGTTCTGAAGGGAATATGAGAGCACTGAGTATTTCCAGAAGAATGAGGGGAAATGATGCTTTTTAATAAAAACAAAAAATACCAACTATAGACAACTTTTTTATAACAAATACTGACATTGAAATCAATTACCATGTATATGTCTTACCGTAGATTTAATCATTCAGTTCCATCAACTTTTGTTTTTCTTAAAAGGAAAGATTTTTTAGATCTTTCCTTTACTCACCATTTCATGACCACTATCCTAGTACAGCCCTTCAATGTTCAACCCATGCGGACTTCCACAGATGGCCTCTTCGTTTGATTTCCTAAAGCATCACCTTCACACATACCCTGACCTAGTCAAACAAAGCCAGTCCAAGAATAACTTTTTGACAAGCATTTGTCCTATCTAGAATGCCTCTCCATCACTCACCTCTATTTTCAAGTCTGAACCTTTCCTTCAGTTACATCTATCGAGTCTTAGTCCCCCACTCAGCCTTTCCCATTTAATAAACACATAGTAGTTTGTGTCTCCTGCTAGCGCACGTAATCCAGGGCACATTATGTACGTAAATCTTTACTGCTGCAATGCTTGTGCATTAGACCAGCTGCCTGAGGAAAGGTGCCATAGTTGTTAGAATTTGTATCTGCTACTATTTCTGCCTAGTCTACAGCTCTTCAAGTTCTTGTTGACTCCTCACGCTCATCCTTTTCTTAGGTTTTATATCTGTTTTATATATTTTATTCATATTGTTCAAAATTTTTCTCATATTAATTCAATGAAATATTCCTTACCCCCTGATAGCCTTAGTAAACCTTGGCTGTCTAAATACAATTCCAATGAAAAGCTAAAAATGCTCTATTTTTAAAATAGTATTTGCATTATCTGGATTACATGTGGCTTTGCCTTACTAAAATAAATTACCAAGAGCTCAATCCTAATGTAGTGAGTGAACAAAATATGTTAGATAGGAGAAATAAATTGAGGAAGAAATAAATGAAAATATGCAATAGTGGAATGTGTTTTTATAGACCTGGATTCATGTTAAACCTAAGGATATAGAGGAAAATGAGATAATCATTATATGCCAAACAACTCAATGGTGAGGGAACGTAAGAGACAACTTGAAAAAGCCAAAAAAAAAAAAAGGTAAAAAAGATCATAACCTGTTACCTGTTCTTCAGCTTCTGTGATGTATCTGTTTTGAACTGTGTAAATCAATATCTCTTTCTTCTTTGAGCTTTCTCTTATGTCAGAGTAGTTTCTGGATGCTACGTGTAAAGTGGTAGGAATAAATTAAACCATTTGGGCTTTATAGTTTGAACCTTTAGTGCATACAATTCTGATGATTGTTACTATTTAGTAACTAGCCCTGCCAGGACGTAGCCTTACGATTTCCCAGTATTTGAATGATTTTTCTCTGTGACATTAATGTAGGACATACGAGGGCTATCTGGAAGGTATTCAGCCATATAACCTTTTTTTTGTTTGTTTGTTTGTTTGTTTGTTTGTTTGTTTGTTTGTTTTCTTAATAGGTGTTTAATTTTTGTTTCATGGTTACCTAATCCATTGAGTTGTTTTGGGTGACCCATCACAGTCCAAGGCCAGCAGATCTGACCATTTTCAAACCTGCTGCTTATACTCAAGCAGCTGAAGTGGTCCAAGTCGTAGTTAGTGTGCCAAGTTGCTAATCAGTTTGACATTGTCCCAAAATAGCTTGTAGGTGTAATTCAGAAACTGTCCTTTGCAAAGGAGATGACCAGCATTTCAACAGTATGTCTTCCTGGAAGGGCAGATTCTGCTATATCTTTTTTGTCTGCATCAAAAGACTCCAGAGGAATGTGGACAATGGCTGGATTTTTTTCCAGACAGCCCCCATTTGTTGAGTGTATTGCATGTTGGACCCTCGAAAATAAGACCTCCTCACTCTCAGACAAGCTCACCAGGTGTTTCTCTCTTCCTATTTAACCACCACACCCAACCAACCCTACCAATATTCAGGACAGAGAAAATAGTTAACTCTATCTTGCTTTTTAAAAAAATTATTCCCTCTGCCATTTAGGAAAGCAGGACAACATCTTGGCATGATAATTTGTGATGTTCTCTTTTATAAAGCAGAAAGCAGATGACACGGCAGTTCATGAAGTGTTATAATATGACATTATTCAGAACCAGAACAGCGTTTAGATCATTTAAGTACCTGTCCAGGACTTGCCCCCAGGAATAATCACTGCTCTGTAGAGCATTTTGTTAGGTGGGAAAGAAAAATTCATTACACCTATTATTTCAAATAGCTCTCGTTGCTGTGAATAAATTTGAAACTGAGAAAAAGATCTTAAAGAAAAGATCTTACAGAATGCCATACCCTGCTAGTTTAGAATGCTATGGTCTAATGTGTGATTATATATTTGTGAAGTATGTATTCTACAGAGGTGACAATATGAAGAGACCCTTGGTATAACAGCATTAGGTGTCTTTAAATTAATGGTTTAATGGAGTACATTTCTTGCTGTAGCATGCGACCACACTGCTTCCAGTAGAAGAAAAAATAGGGAGAGGAAAGTCTGATCCTGGTTGCTATGGCAGCAAATGCAAAAGTGAGTCTGAATTCTGTGTCAAGGTAATAAATTTAGCATCTACAGGAAAAAAAAAATGGATTTCCTGTCACATACTGGAAATCTACCACAGGAAATGAACACAGTGTAGACATTTTGGGATGTCTAAAACCCATTTAAGATACACAAATGTGGTAGAGAGAGTCCATCAGATTACCTCAAGTGGTTCAGCCCTTCTCCACTAGAGTGTTTTCATCCACATCTGTCATAAGGAGGAGGAGAGAACATTCTATGTGAATCTGGCAGTTTGTGTTCAGAAGGCCCCCAAAGGGACAATGATATGACTACACTTTTCCTCTGGGCCTCATGGTTGCTCTGTACTGCTGAAAGCCTTCTTCTTGGGATTGCTCTTCACAATAGCACTTCACGCCTTTCTTGACTCTCGGTGATTCTCTAGTTCTTATTCCTGTCCATTTACAGAGTCATCCTTTAATGGGGCTTCCTAGGCCTGTAGTTAGCCTCTCTTCCCTCCCTCATGTTTGCTAAGTTGGCAACTGAATAAGCCATTTTAAATGTGTGAATGTGTATGTGTATGTATGAATATAAATGCTGTGTCTTTTTGAACTGAGGAACAGACATTATATTAATATTTGGAGTGCCAAAGATTGAGATTCATGAAGAGTCCCCTTTAAGTAATGTTTACTCTCATAAATACAATAGTAACTACCTAACTAGGATTATACGTTATACTTAGTAGTGATGTTGGAAGAAGTTAATATGGGTGGTGCAACAGATCTTACAAATTTAATATTAAAGTGTTTCCTTTTTATTGATGGTTCTGCCTGATGTGAGTAAAGCAGACCCCTTATCTGTAGCTCTGCCATCTGGAGCTGTTGACCTCCAAGGTCTATCTGGAAAGGGAACAGAGAAGGCTGAAGGGACAGCCTTAGAGGTAGCATTCATTACTTCCAACCACATCTCCTTGGACAGTCCCAAGGCAACTAAGACTACAGGAAGCAGAGACAGCATAGGTGAACATGAACAGTTTCTACAACCATAGATTTATCATCAAGACTTCAGTGAACAGTATTTTGTATTCTGAAAATTGGAGTGACCATTGTTATTGACTGAGAAATACAAATCAAATTTGGATAAAAATGATATAGTGAATCCAAACTCTACATGAGAAATGAAAGATCTTTAGCTGGCAGCCACATTGAGCCTCCTAATGTCAATATTATTCCAATATTAATCTACAATTGATTTATACCTCACCTCTTTTTTCTAAAACATAAGGGTGCAGAAAATGATCTCTAATTTAATTAGAGAAATATTTCTGTTTTAGCCAGAGTATTTTAGTAAGGAACAAGAAACATGGGGTAATGATAGTGATAGTCTTTCATTGTACTTTCAGACAAAACTAAAAACTCTTGCATTCTTAGGAGCCTATTTTCCACCTTTGAAGTATCCTATACTTAGTTTCAAAGGAGTCCACATGAAAGTGTTATTCTCACAAAATACCTTCATATCACTTAGCAATTCAGTAACAGCATCCTGATGTCAGTAAAATCATAATTAAGAGCCTTCTCAGCATGTGACTTCTGTCTCTGAGGAAAATTAATGTAGTCAGAATAAAATAGAGCCTCAAATCAAATATTGTACTGTTACTGTTTATATTTCTATTTTTATATTTTAATTCATTTATTTTTTCAGTTACAGTTGGCATTCATTATTATTTTACATTAATTTCAGGTGTACAGCATAGTAAATAGACATTTATATATATAATCTATGCAGTGATCCCCTTGATTATTATTGTACCCACCTGGCATTATGCATAGTTATTGCAACATTTTTTTTACTATATTCTCTATGCTATACTCTACATCCCCATGACTAGTTTGTAACTACCAATTTGTACTTCTTAATTCCTTCACCTTTTTCATTTTCTATGTCTTTATTAAACACTAAGTAAAGACTAATACAAGGCAGAAAGCCTAAGTAGTCTCAGTCCATTTAGACGGAAAGCAAAGAAACAGAATTCTTAAGGATAAACTTGGCTGAACCCATTTGGAAGCCCAACTTGCCTATTGCTTTAGAAATTAATTCACTGCAGATGTTACTATATTTTAACAGCATATTGTACCCAGATCAGAGACTATGCTTGGTCCCAATAGGACAGATGTTTTGTGTAGTCAGTGGAAAATTCAATCAAATAAGCTGTAATTGCAAACGTAATTAAAGTTTATTACTTATAGTAAATACACTCAGAAAACATCAATAGTTAAGGAAAAACAACTTTCTTTTCTTACCATCATATCAGACAAAATTAAAAATGAAAGAACTTGATCACTGGGGACAGGCAAAGGATTCTCTTCCAGTCCAGAGATAAATAAAAATTTGCAAAGGAGTAGTAAAAGTAATGATTGAAATATTCAGGGGTGTTTCTTTTAATAAATACTTGAGTTGACAAAATTATGAGGCAAAGAGTATCATCAAACACAGTTGATGACAGATTTGGACACATAATAAACTTCAAAATAGTTACATAATTTCAAAATTATGCCATTGAGAATATGACATTAGAAATTAAAAATATGCTAGATCTTGCCAGTTTCCTTCAAGTTCAATATCTGGTCTTTTAGAAAACCTCTGAGGAGTGCTTGGGGATCTTTTGTCCTCAAAAGTTCAGTGAAGTGTCACCAAATATGCATTTCATTTTCTGTGTACCTAACACTGTGCTAAGAATTTTACAACAATCCAGTGAGGTAGGTTCTGTTATTCCCCATTTTACAAATTAAAATAGTGAGATTTACAGAGATTAAGTAGCATTCCAACATCACACATAAGAGGAAAAGTTGTGATAACAAACTAGGCAGTTATACTCCAGAGGCCACACTCTTAAATACTTCATTATATCACTTCAGAAAGTTGGAATTCATATTTATTTAAACACTCTCTATTTCCAATACTCATTTAAGGTAACTAAAACATTTTTTTAATCAGTTTATTAAAATTTGCACAGTGGCAGTGTTGTAGTCCAAGGTTTATCCAAGGTGCAATTATTGTTAATTGAATAATCACTGTTTTTCCATGAATACCTTTTTTAAAAATTCTGAAGACATTTACCATATTTTTCTGTGTATAAGACACTCCCATATATAAGACAACCCCTACTTTTCTAACCTAACATCAAGAAATCAATACACAGGTTACTCCTGTGTATAAGACAATCTCCAATATTTGCTCTAACAATTTTAGACAAAAATATCTCCTTATACACAGAAGAATACAGTACATTTTCTGCCTACAGTGATTGCTATGTAAAGTATCCCTTTTGATAGTAATATTTCAATTTTCAAGATTCAAAGAGAGCCTATTTATGGTACATGTTCTGTATGCATTAAAGTTCTTGCTTACATTTTTTTCATGAATTAAAGCATTTTAGGCATGTCTTCATTTACTCTTGTGTTTCCTCTTAACCTTTATTAATAAACCCTATTTTCTTTCCATTTGTACTAACATGGAACCCATTTTCCCATTTTATGCAACTGTTACCTTTCTTCAAATTATTCTCTGCAATTTTACAGTCTTTATCCCTCAAGGCATATCAAATTAGAATTACAAAAATTTTTTAACTTTGAGTAAGGACAAGCCAATGTTTTCAGAACTATTTCTTTCCTAATAATGCTTTCTGAGCAGTGCCAGTGATCCATTGCCTACCTCTTTACCATTATATAGAACATCATTCCTTTGGATATTAAAGAAGATTCTTTCTTGAAGCAGGTGCTATTAGAAATACAAATCTCCTATGGTAGAAGTGATTCACATGGTTGAAATGCTGTCAAATGATAGAAGTCAGCTAAGAACAAGACCCTTTGCAGAGAGAACAGAGGCAAGTAAGGAGAGATGATAGGGACCTGAAAGGTACAGAAGAGAAGAGGGGTTACCATCTCAAAGAAACACAAAATAAAGGAGAAATAAGACCATGAAGCACCCAATCTCGTGTATCTCACCTAGATGCAAGGAGGCTAATTCACACACCAAGACTTGACCAATGAAGGCCTAATTAGACCCAACCCTTACTCTTCCCAGAACAAAGATCTGAAGGAAGATCTCTCTTTCTACCAAAATTTACTACAAATTTCACAAGTGCACACATGGTGAAAAAAAATGAACTGTGAAAATGAAAGTGCATATCAATTTTCTCAGGAAAGGAAAACTCAAACAAAAACTCAAAAGTGAATGATTCAGCATTGAACACTAAAGTGAATACCAAAAATATGTGCTAACTTAACATTAAAGTATTAGTATAATCAATGGGCCTCAAATATTAATAATAAGTACTGTGGTAAATACTTTTAAAGAAAATATTGTTATTCCTTAAATTAATAAAATGTTATCACCACACTTTTTTAAAAGATCAATTACTCTTTTTTGTAATGTACACCCTAAACCTCCAAACTTCTATTACCATTAGTTTTCTCAATATATGAATGGTGTTAAAGAATAAAAATTAACTTTTCTTGTTAATTTGGAGTGTGTGTGTGTGTGTATGTGTGTGTGTTTAATATATATATAACTACTGCCCATGGAACCACCCCTCATAATTTAGAAATATTATTAATGTACCACTTTTGACACATCTTTTCTTCTCTCAAGGAAATAAAATATTAAAACTAAATTCATCTTTCCCAGTTTTATTCCCTACCCCTCCTTACCCCAGAAAAACCATTAACCAGAGTGTGTGTCTGTGTGTGTATGTATGTCCAGGCATTTAAAAAATAATCATATGATACATATATGCATTTATATATATGAGTAATTTTTTATATTGTGTAAATTTTACTTAAAGGATATTACTGCTAAATATTTTGTGCAAATTGGATTTTTATTCAATATTATTTAATATCTAATTTATTATTATTGCTACATAGATGTAGTTTATTCATTTTATCAGCAGCAGAATATTCAAATTTTCTTTTCAATGTATTTTTTTAAAGAAATTTATTATTTAAAAATGTTTTTGGGGAATCTGGAATGGCTCAGTGGGTTAAGCACTCTCTTTGTAGCCCCAGGGACTGAGGATTGAATCCCAGCCCCAGCACTGGCAGACCCATATGCTGAACTGGGGTGTGCTTCTCATGCAGGAGGCCCCCAGCCCAGTTCCAACCATGCCTGCCCCCCTCCTCCACCTGTGTGAAACAAAACCATATCAAAACTGATGAAGAACAGCTATGGACACTGCTCTGGGCCCTCCCCCTTCTCTCTGTCTCTCTCTCTGTCAAAAACAATAAAATAAATCTTTAAAAAAATAAAATGTTTTTATATAGTGGCTTTTTTCCCCCCCGCTACCTTGTTTTTCTCCTTTCATGGCCTTTCATCCCAACACATACACACACACTCTCAGAACTTTTATTTTAGGTCCCTCTACCCCCAAACTTTGTTAGTGAATATTCTGGAATCAGGCTTTCTGGCTCGAAGTTTACAGTAGGCTGAGATACAGAATATGGACAGGAAATACCTGAACTTTTGTCAGAACCCCTTTGTGTGCAGTAATTGCATATAACTCAGAAACTTTTTGCATCTGAGTTTTAACATATGAAATTTGGAGACTATGAAATGTTGTGTTAATTTTCCCAAAGGGTTAACACTTAAAATGGCATGTTAGGAACAAGGCAAATAGATAGGGTGTATGAATCACTGACTTAATAGGGAGTTGCTATTGACAATGTGTTTCAGCTGTGCAATTTGGAAAGGAAAGTGAAAAGGAAGGGTGAGCTCATTAGCTCACTCAGAAAACTGAACTTTCTCATAAAGTGTTGCTGTTAAGTTGAGATTGTTTTGGATGAAAAATTGCTGCAACCTCCCTGTCCCTAGCTCCCATTTCTGGTTTTAATTAGTATTACATTCTTTTCCTTCACACACACACAAACATACACACACACAAAAATGTGTATCAACAAGGGACAAACCACAAACCTGATTATTGAAAATAATCTAACTATATTTTTTATGAGTAAAATTATATTTGTTCCACATATTGTGACAAGCCTGTTACTTCTACTTCATTTAGGCTTCAGAATTGAATGTTAATCAATTAAAATAATTAAGTGCATGAGAAAAGACAGCTTAAGCTAATTTTTATCCCCTCCCCTCAATAAACCATGATTTACTTTATAATTACCTGCAGGTTCAAGGTTATATTTATGGAACTTTACATATCACAGAGATGATATATTGCATAATTTATGAAAGCAACATTGTACCATGGATGCTAAAATTAAATAAAACAACAACAAAAAGCAAAAATGATTCTTGTTCTCAGGGAGTTTACATTTTAGTGAGTAAAATAACACAAACAGCAATAAAAGCAGCATTGACTATGAACATGTCTTAATAGGGAAAAAGGGGAAATGTTACCCAGGAAGAAAGAAATGCAGCTGGAAGCTTAAGAATGTTTCTATCAACTATGCTCATTAGAAAGCGAGGCTCTGGAGGCCAGAACAGGATAGGAGAGTTAGGATTCTAAAGCCTTCATCCCCATCCTGACTCTGTTCTTACTGACTAGCATCATGCCTGATACATGGTAGGTTCCAATGAAAAATTATTGATTTACTGTATAGACTTGAGAATATCACATTTCCTTAGTCTTTGTTCCTCTCCCATAAGGGATAATTCATAAAATTCTTGTGAGGATCAAATAAAAATAATAGACATGAAAGTGTTTTAAGAGTATATAGTTTTTAAGGCACTAGATATAGGTTGCTATCACTCCCTTGGGAATTTAAAAATATGTCCCAGACTTTTCAACCTTGTACATCATGATATGAAGGTAACTTTTCTGTGTAAAGCCTATAGTTGGAAATGGAAAAGAGAAAAATCTTAGCCCATTGTTATCCTCCTCCTTTGGCCTCAACCACTCCCCAGCCCACCCCCACCCTTCCCCCAGTGGTTAGGAGATAGCTAACCTTCCACACTTGTAAATTCCTTCTGCGGGGGTGAATGGGACTTTTCCCAGGAGAATGTGAATCACAACCTCCATGCTCAAAAAAAGCCCTGAATCAAAGCCAATCATTGTCTTCTTCATAGGCCTCAGTATAATAACCTTAGGGAGGAAGATTTAACAACTGGGTTTTGTAAAGCTTGAGGTTGTCTCTGATTTTAAATCCCCATTCTAGGCTAGACCCCATGCTAGGAATAATGTAAGATCTGGGTGTATATGACCTGCAATTTCTGTATTCTGTGGAAACCTAAGGAAAGTTGCCCAGATCTGGAAATAAAGCAGAGCACCATAATGACAGTAATCAGGAGGTAATGAGGAACCTGCTTTCACAGATGAGACATCTGAATTACACCCTCAGAGATAACATTTATTGACCAAGAATTGGAACATTCTGAGCATTATGGCATTAACTGAACTGTCTTCAAATTCTCAAAGGAGGCTTTGTGTGAACGTGCTGCATAATTGTATCATATCTCATGTGCTATTCCTTTTATCATGCTCTCATTCTACCACATTTCACAGATGGTATAAAGAGAAAAAAATATGACGAAACCAAAAAGGAAGATGACTAGAATTATCTAGAAAAAAGAAAGAGAAGAGAGAAAAAAAAGAAAAGAAAATGGTAATGGGATGGTTCCTAATTGAGCAAGTAAATCAGACTAAGCAAAATAAAGGATAATACATGATGCTCAATCTATCTTGGCATATGTGAGAGAGAATATTTTATTAGCGTATTTTATTATTGATAGACTTTCCATCCAAGTGGAAATGTTGTGCATATTAATAATAACCTTCCACATATACACCAACTTGTTTCTAGCTATATGCCATTTCTTCTCAAACACTCCAATAAAATGTTGGGATTGTAATAAGAACAAAAAAATCAGTAAGGCCCTATAGATCCCCATAAACTGCAGGATTCATTTTTTATCAATCCAACTAATTAAAATGTTTTCAACCTTTTATTTAAAGATCCATTTTTACTGTTTTTGACAGAGAGAGACAGAAAGAAGGGGGAGGGCCCAGAGCAGTCTCCATAATTGCATATCATTAGTTTTCCACGTAGTGTCATTCCTCAGGTGGGTGTGGTGCTGCACAGGGCAGGAACCAGCCAGGGGGGCCTCCCTAGGAAGCTCGCCCCAGTGAGAACCGAATTAGGGGCACACCTCAGTTCAGCA
Source organism: Craseonycteris thonglongyai (assembly GCA_004027555.1). Classification (NCBI taxonomy): domain Eukaryota; kingdom Metazoa; phylum Chordata; class Mammalia; order Chiroptera; family Craseonycteridae; genus Craseonycteris; species Craseonycteris thonglongyai. The sequence continues at coordinate 13,781 of PVKE010030822.1, forward strand.
TATGGGTCCACAGAGGCCGGGGCTGGTATTCGATCCTCAAACTCCAGGGCTGCAAGATGAGTGCTCAACCTGCTGAGCCATCCCAACATTCCCTTTCAACCTTTTGTTTAAGTTTCTTCTTCCTCCTATGTAACATGCATCTAATACATTTGTCATTTGACATTTTCACAATACCCAGCACAGTATCTGTTCTGTTCCCCCTTTCCTAATATCTACTTTTTCTGTGGTATCTACCCAAACAGATGTGTATGTGGTGGCATAAAACAAAATGATGTGAGCAAGAAGTGATGATGAAGATTAAATAGAGATGATTTTAAAAATGGAGAAGTTCTTGAATATGTAGTTTTCAAAAAGAGTAAACTGATTCTCTGTGGATATGTAAGTTGTTTCCCTAAAAGTTTTTTTTCCTTTTACCCATCACCTAGTCCATGTTTCTCTGCATTCTTTCTCTCTGCTCTCTTTGGTTTTCAGATGACATTTTTTTCTTTCTCTATTATTTTTTCCTTTTTTCTCCATTTTTCTCTCAGCATTGGAGACTACCGCTTTAAGGTTGCTTTCCCTCTTCTTTTCTATGGGATCTTTCACAGGAAGTCTATTTGTTGGTGAGCCTCAGTATGGTTAGATGTAAGCAGATGAGTACAGCCCCAGAATCTCACCACAGGGCTTTTGGAATCCACATCTTAAAGTGAATCATTGTCAAGCAGGTGGCAATTTCCCATAGGAACAATACTGTTTGGGGTTTCGCTCCTAACCAATGAGTCAGCTTCAAGTGAATCATAAACATGACCAATAATATGCCATTATAGTAAAGATAGAATAATAATAAACTAGTAGAAAATATAGTTAATTTCCAAGTCCTAAGAAATGTTTTTTAAGTGTTTAGTTTATACTGATGATTATATTATGGATCTTTATTATAAAGTTAACTTCCAAACAATGACAAAGGGCTGTCTTTAATTTAGTCTAAACCTAGTGTGGTAGGTAGAGTATTATATAAAAACATATGATTAACTGTTTGACAATTACAAATATAGTATTTTTTATCTGAAAGCAAACTTAGAGCACATCTGGTTCAAAAACTTACTCATTGCCCTTGATTTTACTGATGAATAAATGAGTTATAGTTTTCATTTTAGTATAGGATACAAGTTAGAGGGATTGATTAATGTCTCAAATATCTTAGAAAACTAAACCATGGAGTGTTCCAACCTATTCATGAAAATAACGGTTTCTTCAAGGTGTGTTTTAGTCCCTGAAAGAAAGCTGTAGGCAGATCAAGCAAAAGGTTGAAATTTCCAGATAGCACAGCTAAATGCAATTATTTGTTTTTGATACTCTTGCTGTAATTATTACTTTTCATATCATACCTGCCTGTAAGGTTCATACCTAAAGAAATAACCTGAGTTTAACAACTCAGTCAGGAGCTTATTCTTTTATCTACCTTAGAGAAAACATACACTGAGTTAAGGGCTTTTCAACTCAAGTCACCATCAGTTAATGGAGTTCCACTGCTGGGCTCTTATGCGTGTCCATGGACGTCAAAACAATCAAATATAACCCCTCTGAAAAACTAAACAAATCATAAATACACATAAATTTCTCAATTCTGAAAATCCACTTTTCTGTTCACAAAATGAGCACTGATTGTCTTCCAACTAACTTATTTGTGTAAGTATCTCTTCTGATAATCTATGGCACAACAAAGAGACCCCACATTTCTATAAAATGTGTGTTAGTAGCTATGTATTGTTCTTTGAGTCTTTAAAACTAATAAATTTTCTTTGGGGACAGGTGATGAGGGAAAGCTATGTGAGGTCTGACAATTAAGTTCACAAACTCATCCTAGAAAAAGTGCTTCATACCTCATTGCTGAATATTCCTGTGGGCACCTACGAAGTACTCCCCTTGGGATGCTATGCCTAGTCTACCCTTCAAAGCAATTTTGGAACTTTTTCTGGAATGGCCATCAAAGCCAACATCATATTACCCTTGATGTCCTGAATGTCATCAAAATATCTTCCTTTCAATATTTTTTTTATCTTTGGGTAAAGAAAGATGTCATTGGAGGCCAGATCAGGTGAGTAGGGAGGGTGTTCCAATTTCAAATAAAGGTATTTGTTTACTGGTTTACAACTCCTTCACAGACAGTGCAGTGTGAGCTGGTGCATTGTTGTGATGGAAGAGCCAAGAGTTGTTGGCAAAAAGTTCAGGTTGTTTTTGTCTACCTTTTTCATGCAGCCTTTTCAGCACTTCCAAATAGTCAACCTGATAGACTGTCCAGTAGGTACAAATTCAGAAGGAACAGTTACTCTAATATTTAAAAAGGTTAGCAACATCCTTTTGACTCTTAATTTTGAACTAGCGGAACTTTTTGGTCACAGAGAATTGGCTAACTTCCATTTGTGCATTTTGACGTTTTGTTTCAGGGTCATATTAGTACATCCATGTTTCATTACCAGTGAATACGTGGCCAAAAACATTGTCTTGCCTCTCCAAAAAGTCTTGGCAAAATTCAACTCTCCTTTGTTTTTGTTTACTGATGAGCTCCTTCAGGACTGATTTAGCACACACCTTTCTCACAAAGATTTTTTTGTTTTTTCCTTATTATTCCTCTATTGATGTTTACTTAGTCCGCTGTGCTTCTCACAATCAGCCACTGATTTTGATGCACAATTTGGTACATTTTTGCAACATTTTCATTAGTTCTGCTTGTTACTGGCCGCCCTGACCTCTCTTCATGAGGGATGTTTCTTCTACCCTCAGCAAAATGTTTAATCATTTTGTACACTGACATTTTCTTCATGGCATTATCCTCATAAACTTGGACTAACATGTCCCTGATTTCACTTCCACTCTTGCCAAATTTAAAAAGAAATTTTATGCTTGTTCATTGCACTAATTAATGCTCCGACATACAACAATAATAATAAATGGCACTCAGCAAGACGTTGCCACATGTCAACACAAACACAGCTGTGAGATGCTGCTATACCAAGGTTATGCAACCTTACCGAGTTGTTGGTACAGTGCTGCCAATGTAAGCACATGGTGGCAAGTTCAAGAACTTAATTGTCTGACCTAGTGGTCTCCAAAGAATTCCAACTCCCCATGCTTGTATAGAGATTAAAGGCAATAGACTATGAAGTAGCATCTAGTAAAACAAGCTGCAGGCAGCATATAGTCAATAAAAAAGTGACTGACTTTTTTTTAGGCTGTGGAAGATTCCTCCTATGGCATGTATATGGTCTGTATCCTCTGAAGGCTTCAAAGGTTTTTCTGACTGTATAACACTTGTTTCTCTTATTTTTTCAAAAGTGCGAGAAGTAGACAGATTTTGCCTATTTTCAGAAGAGTCAGGAATTTGAGACCACTGCATTTCTCAGGGAATGTTACTCAGTAGGGCTAATCATGGGTTGAAAAATAAAGATAGGTCATAATTGGCTGACCAGGCATACCATTTTAAATGAGACAGAAAACAACAGTACTGTCCTGTTTCAAACAAAAGTTATGGTCAGCCTACTGACACCTTGAATTTAGCCCAGTGAGAATAGGCTGACCATACGTACCATTTGAAATAGGATGGTATTGTTTTCTGTTCTGTTTAAAATGGTACATCTGGTCTGTCTTGTCATAGGACAATTATGACAATAAATTTCATACTGAGTCTAGTGCCTCCTTATAAATTAAAATATGAGTGGTAAGCTCTTTCTTACAATAAAATGACAATAGAATAGCAAATAATGTAGTTGGAATGGTGGTGCTAGAAAATTCTCAATAGTTACTGAAAGTAGAGGATTAAAATCTGAAGTATTTCCCTACGTTATTGGTATTGACACAAACCGACATTATGTGTCTTCTAATAATGCACTGAGAAAAACACAGCTTCACTTCAGTGATATTATTGACTATTATATGACCTGAATCTAATCATGAGGAAAGTAGATAAACCAAATTGAGGGACATTTCACATGATATTAGGCCTGTACTTTAAAAATATATCAAGGAGATCCAAGATGGCAGCATGAGAGGAGAACGCCGATAACTGCCTGGGAAGGGCCTTGTGAACAGAGGGGAATCCACAGGGGAAACCCTGAGAAGAAACCTCAACTAAGAGAACCACACAACACGGAACAACACACAAAGGTTAGAGAAAAAAGGGGAGAGCGGGAGAGGGAAAGGGAAGCAGCGGCTCGGGGACAGAGACTCAGAGCGCGGCCCGGGGCTGGCAAAAACAAAGGGGGATTGGGGGACTACGGTCACAGTGGAGCTGGATCGAGGGCGGGCTGGAAGCCGAGACCTAGGGAGCGTGGAAGCCCCACAAGACTGTGGACAATTTAACATCCGAACTCAAGGGACAGCACGCAGTGCCCTAATCAGATCACAGAGCCTAAAGTGGAACAGGGACCGTGGAGCAGGGCGGCGGCACTTCCCAGCGGACGGGGTGAGAGCAGGGCACCAGCCCACAACAGCTCAGCACCCCTGATTTACGGAGGAGACTGACTGTGAGGGAGCGCCTTCTGAGGACGGGGCTCTTGGAGTGAGGGCTGGGGCTTGAGTGGGCACAGCTGCATGGGACGTGCTTGGAGTGAATCCGGCGGTCTCAGCAGAGCCGGGAGCGTAGAGCGGCTGCCGCCCAAGCTACGGCCTGTGCGCGCAGGGCTTTCGGCGCCCAGCCCACCGGGCCGCAGCGACACCGCTGCTTGCTTGCCAGCGTGCAGTTGGGCTTTGGGTGCCCCGCTCACCAGGCCACTGAGGCGACTCTGCCTGCGCGGAAGTGCGCGGCTGGGCTTTTGGCATCCCGCCCACCGGGCCTCTGGGGCTTTGCGGACTCGCGCGCAACCGGGCTACCTGCCGGGTCTCCGCGGTGTCATTGCCTGTGCGCGGGACTGCGCGGCCAACCAGGGCCTCTGCCAAGCCCCAGCCCATCCAAGTTCTGCCCTGTGGGCGTACCTTACAGATACAATAGAAGGAGGGGCAGCCAGGAGGAGGAAAGACCAGAGCTCCTGTGCCCCACCCCCACTGAACCCCTGCTGAAAGAGGAATCTGCTATTGTGTCTCAGGCCCACCCTAGCTCCTACTCACATGCCCCCACCCCTGGCCACACCTTTACTACCCTACTATCTAACAGCTAAGACAGCAACCTGAAGTGCCCCAGGACACAGAAGCTGTCTGCTTCCCCCAACCCTCACCCAAAATCTCCTTCTCCCACAACTGAGTCCAAAAGAAAAAATAAAGAGAAGCCCATCTGATAGGCAAACCCCCAGAGGAAAAACAGACTCATGCGGAAAGCAAAAAGAACCACATCAAATACAATGCACACCTCAGAATCCAAAGCCCCTCCAGAAGATCAGGGGCAGTCTTTAGTAAAGGACCTTGCACACTTGGAATCAAATCTAAGTGAAACAGAATTCAGGGCGGCATTAATCAAGACACTCAGAGAGCTCACTCAATGCTGGCAAAGTACCCAGACATAGTTAAATGACCTCAACAAGAAATTTTCTGAGCAAAATGAGTACTTTACCAACAAAATTGAGAAGCTAGAGCAGAACCAAAAGGAACTCCTTGAAATGAAAGGCATCATGGGAGAGCTGAAAAAAGAACTGACCAGCATAGGAA
>PVKE010030823.1:0-10000 GCA_004027555.1 Craseonycteris thonglongyai
TCCCCCCTCCTGCCCCCTCTCCAGGTAACCACCAAACTATTGAGTGTGTCCATAATGCTGGTGTCCTCTCCCACCTCCCCTCCCTCTCTCCCTCCCCCATTCTCCCCTTTCCTCAGGCAATCACCAAGTTGTGTGTCCATAGGCTTTAATTACTCCTTTTATTTATTTAGTTCTTCTTCTTCCTCCTCCTCCTCCTGCTCCTCTTCTTCTTCTTCTCCTTTTCTTTCTCCTTCTTTTTACTTTTTTCTATCTGCAATTTTCTTTTATTATTTTCTTTATTTTTGCATTTATATTATATATATATATTTTTTTTCATATTATTCTTTATTGTATTTTCATTAATATGATCATTCTCTTTACTTTTTTCTTTTTTTCTCTCTCTCTCCTTTCTTTCTTTTTCTTCTTTTCCTTTCAAAGTGTGTTCAGTCACAGTGGAGATTGCCCTGTCCAATTCCAGTTGGATGAATGATTGGACCCACCCAACTAGCGGGTGGAAGATGTTCTTATAGATTTTTGTAGGAGCATCAGTCAGTGACTTCCAGAGAGCTTTCAGTGCCACTCTGCTCCTCCTCCAGTGCAAGTGAAAGAGCTGTGAGGGACTGACTGCAGGGACATTTTTTTTTTCTTTTCCTCTCTTTTCTTTTGTTTCTGTTTCTCTTCTTTTTTTTTTTATGTTACCTAATTTTATTTCCCTTTTCTATCTCTTTTTTTAACCTTTGAACTCTTTTTCATGATTTCTTTTATATGTATTTCATTTTTAATTAAAAATTTTATATAATTTTAATTTTTCTGTTTATTTTTTAATCTTTCTATTTTTTATTTTACAATTTTTTCTTTCAACATGTGCACAGGCAACCTAAAGTGTTGCACAGCCCACATTGGGAAACCCTGGGCAGTTGAATGATTAACCATGCCCTATTAGTGGGGGCAGGTTTTCTTTCAGTCTTTTGCAGAAGCAGCTGTCTGAGGCTGCATAGGGAGCTCTAAGTCTGCTCTGCCAGCCACCTCCAACCCCATGACAGCTAACAGTGTGCTGCGAGTGGAAGACCCTGGGGATCTCAGGAATCGTTTTTTATATTTTAAGGTATCTTTATTTGAGTGTTTCTATTTGGTTTTCTTCTTCTTTCTTTCTTTTTTTTTTTTTCAAAGTGAACACAAGCCCCATAGAGTTATGCCCTGTCAAAATGGAGGCACCATAGGTAGTCGTATGATCAACCCCACCCTAACGACAGCAAAAAGTTTGCTTGTAGATTTCAGCAGGAGCAGCTGTCAATAGCAGACAGGAGAGCTTTCTTTGCTGCTTTGCCATTTTCCTTGGACAGTTAAGAGGGTTTTGCAAGAGGCATATTATTCAATTACAACTAAAGTGCACACACACCACACCCAAGAGACAATACTAGATACAGACACAGGACATCAGAGAGCTTGCACCATTGGATCACACAGGACACATATTATATGAGGCCTCCAAGCAAAAACTTAGTCATAAGAGATAAACACACTACATAGAAACAAAAACAGAAGAATCCAGGATGAGAAAGCAGAGAAACCTGTCACAAATATAGAAAAACTTCAGAAATAGAGCTGACTGAAATGAAGTTGATCAATCTACCAGAGCAAGCATTTAGAACACAGGTTATAAATATGCTTAAGAAACTTAATGAAAACTTCAACAGATAAATAGTAACCATAAAGAAGGTATTAAAACCATAATAAAAAAAAGACAGAAATAAAGAATACAGTAACTAAAATGAAGGCAAACACTAAAAAGAATATCAGGTTAGATGCAAACACTAAATCAGCAATTTCAAAGACAAGGTTGTAGAACATACCTAATTATAAAAGCAAAAATAAAAAGGAGCCAAAAGTAACAAGAAAAGCCTGGAAGATTTCTGGGACAACATCAAGCATAACAACTTTTGGATTGCAGGGGTACCAGAAGGAGAAGAACAGGAGTAAGGAATTGAGAACATACTTAGAGAAATAATAACTGAAAACTTCCCTAACATGGCAAAAGAAATAGACACACAAACCAAGGAAATGTTGAAAGTCCCAATCAAGAGGAATCCAAACAGGCCCACAGCAAGACGTATCATAATTAAAACAGCAAAAGTTAAAGGCAAAGAGAGTCATAAAAGTAGCAAGAGAAAGACTTAGCTTCAAAGGAGCTTCAATAACACTATCATCAGATATCTCAATAGAAACAATGCAGGGTAGAAGAGAGTGGCAGAAAATCATCAAAGTAATGAAAAAAAAAATCCTACAACCAAGACTACTCTAGCTAGCAGATCTATCACTTAAAATAGGAGAGGTGACATCATCAAGACGTCAGCCTGAGTGGAGCTCTTGAAACCTCTCCTAAAAAAACAATTTAAACTAAAATCCAACCAGAGAGTCCCTAAGCAACACACAGCCTCGACTGAGGGACCCACTCATCACAAGAAAATTCCTATAGCTGGAGAAGTGGAGGTGAGTGAGTGAGAGGAAGAAAGCAGAGCGCGACCCAGAGACCCACCCAGTGACCCACCCAGAGGCTGAGCCGAGTCCAGCAAAGGAGGGACTGACGGAGGTGGCAGTGGGGACGTGGGTCCCGGAGCAGAACGACTTTGGGCGGGTGGGAGGCCTGTAGCGAGCGGACAGAGGCGGAGGCGCAGACGCCAGAGCGCGGGGTGGACAGAGAAAGCGGGTGTGGCTGACGGTGGGGAAAGGTCCCGGTGGGAGTGCGGGGGGCGCGGCTGGGGTGCAGGGAGGGCGGCCAGAGCGCTGGGCAGGAGGCCCGAGCGATGCCCCAGCAGCAGCCAAACATTGGTGCGGATGACCAGAGGGTCCAGCTGCCAATGTGTGGGATGAGTGAATGGAGCAGGGGGCCATGCAAAGCATAAGGCCAGCGACCCAAGCAAGAGGCAGGCATTCCAGTGGCTGGAGTGTGCTGGTGGCAAAAGTGCAGAGTGGCCCTTGATGAGGTGGGGCCCCAACCAGAGCACTGTGTGGCCGCTGGAGCACTGGACACAGATCCTGGCCGCTTCCCCTTGCTCTCTCCCAAGGCTCATCCCACTGGCCTCACCCAAAGCCTGCATTCAGTGAGCTGCTGCCGGAAAGCCGCCATCACCCTGTGATGCAATCAGACCTGTGCCTTTCCCAATAAACTCCACCCCTACCCTTCCTGCTGAAGCCAGCAGAGGGATCTAGTAAATATGAAGCACAGGTGTGGCACCTTCTGACTGTAGTGGGATCTCAGAGGCATAGAATATCATCACCCACCACATCTTTCCAAAAAGGAGACAGAGACCAGAGCTCCTGAGTTAAAGAGAAGCCTACCTTCTAGGAAGTTTCCCACTTGAGAAAACCGAGAGGAAATATTATAAGATACTGCAACACCAACTAGAAGGTAAAATAAAGATTTCTTTACATCTACAAGGAGAAAAGTTCTCATTTCCAGGAAAAGAACTGCTTCAACAAAGATGAATACCCTTGTGAACAAAGGTGATCAGAAATTAAAAGAAAAATCTCCAGAGAAGAAACTTGAAGATATAAAAACATATGAGCTAGATTAAACAGAATTAAATACTGCAATCCTGAAAACACTCAAAGAGATAAAGAAACAACAACAACAACAAAAAAAACTGGCAGAGTACAGAAAGGGAGCTAAGTGATCTCAGAAAAAAACCCGAATCTATAAAAAAGAATCATATAGAAATTCTGGAGTTAAAAAACACTATAAAAGAAAAGAATAGTGGGGAAGCCGGGATGGCTCAGTGGGTTGAGCACTCACTTTGCAGCGCCAGGGACCAGGGATCAAATCCCGGCCCTGGCCCATGCGGAACCATATGCTGAACTGGGAGCTCCCCCAGTTTAGTTCTCTCTCTGTCTCTGTACCTCTCTCTCTCTCTCTCTCTCTCTCTCTCTCTCTCTCTCGTCAAAATAAACAAACAAAAAAACCAATAAAATAAATCTTTAAAAAAAAAAGAAAAGAATAATGAAACAGCAAGCCTTGGAAGCAGAGCTGACCAGATGAAGGAAAGAATTACCGTAGTAAAATCGAAGACAGAAATTTGGAAATGTCACAGAAGTTAGAAGAGAGAGACCTAAGAGCTAAAAGAAATAAAAAAAATATCTACAAGAAGTATCTGACTCTGTTAGAAAAAATAATATAATAATAATAGGTATTCCAGAGGGCACAGAGAATGAGATGAGCATAGAGAATTGGCTCAGATAAACATTAGATGAAAACTTCCCAAATCTATGGTAAGAAATCAAACCTCAAATTCGAAAAGGAAACAGAAGCTCAACTACTTTAATCCTAGCAGACCCTCTCCAAGGCACATTATACTGAAGATGTCAAAGATCAAAGACAAAGAAAAAATTCTCAAGGCAGTCAGAAAAAAGAATACCATAACCTATCAAGAAAAGCATATTAGACTATCATCAGATTTCTCAACAGAAACAATCTAAGCCAGAAGAGAGTGGAATAAATACTCAAAACATTAAAGGAAAGAAATTACCAGCTAAGAATCTGTACTCAGCAAAGTTATCATTTAAATATGAAGAACAAAGACCTTTTCACACATACTGAAATTAAAGAAATTCTCCAGCACAGAGCCAGCCTTTCAAGAAACGCTGAAGGACACAAGTGGACCTGAAACAAAAGGTAACAATAAATAGGGATAAACCGGAACAACAAAAGCATAAAGAGGGAGGAAGTAAAAGTTCAAATTTCCAAATAGAATGGAAGGAAGAAACATCCTTAAGAAAAGGAACCATGGCGTATATGAAACTTTCTTTCATATAAAGTTCATGATAACCACTGAAAAAGAACTTAGAACTGGGATACATAGCAATATAACAAGAGAAAACAGAAAATAACAATCATAAACCCCATCAAACTAAAATAATCAATGAACATTAAAAAGCAAAGAATCAATTTTTTTAAAAAAGCTATCAGAAAACAAAAGATAAAATAACAATAGGAAATCCCCATATCAATCATCACCCTAAATGTAAACAGACTGAACTCACAAATAAAAAGACACAGAGTAGCAAACTAGATTAAAGAACAAAAACCAAACTTATGCTGCCTACAAGAGAAACACCTCAGTAACAAGGACAAACACAGAGTCAGAGTGAAAGGGTGGGAAAAAATACTCCAAGTAAACGGCAGCCAGAGAAAAGCAGGTATAGCCATACTTATATCTGAAGAAGCACACTTCAGGATCAAAAAAGTAATAAGAAAGAAAAATGGACATTTCATAATGATAAAGTGGACAATACAACAAGACAATATTACACTTACTAACATATATGCTCCCAACCAAGAAGCACCAAATTTACAAAGCAACTACTAAGAGATCTAAAAGGAAAAACTGACAAAACATGATTACAATAAGGGAGTTAAACACCCACTTAAAAGCTGTGGACAGCTCATCCAAACAGAAAATAAATAAGGAAACATTGGCTTTAAATGATACATTACAGTCATTAGACATATTTGACAATTATAGGATACTTCATCCTACAGCACGTGACTTTACATTCTTTTCTGGTGCACGTGTAACATTCTCAAATATAGACAATATGCTGAAACACAAAGCTAACCTCAGAAAATTTAAGAAGAGTGAAATAATACCAAGTATATTCTCTGATCACGAAGCTTTGAAATTGGAGATTAAATACAAAAACAAAGCAGAAAAAAACACATAAACATAGAGATTAAACAACATGTTATTAAGAAGGAACTGGATCAAAGACATAAACATAGAGATTAAACAACATGTTATTAAGAAGGAACTGGATCAAAGAAGTAATAAAGGAAGAGATTAAAAAATACATAGAAGCAAATGACATTATAAACACAACATATTGGAGTTACTGGGATGCAGCAAAAGCCGTAATAAGAGGGAAATTTATATCACTACAGGCCTATCTCAAGAAACAAAAACAATCACAAGTAAACAACCTAATATTACATCTTCAAGAGCTAGAAAAAGAACAAAAAACACCAAACTAAGCAGAAGGAAGGAAATAATAAAAATTAAAACATAAATAATAAAATAGAGAATAGAAAAACAATAGAAAAAATAAATGCAACAACTAGCTGGTTCTTTGAAAAAAATAATAAAATTGACAAACCCTTGCCAGGGCTCAACTATTAAAAAAATGAAAACACACAAATAATCAGAATTAGAAATGAAAGAGGGAAAATTACAGCTAATACCATAAGCATACAAAGGATCATAGAAGAATACTCTGAAGGACAATATGCCAGCAAAGTTTGCAACCTAGAAGAAATGGACAAGTTTCTAGAAACATATAGTCTACCTAGACTTAATCAAGAAGACCTCAATAACCTAAACAGACTAATCAAAGATAAGTAAATTGAAATAATCATCCAAATCCTCCCCCAAAACAAGAGTCCAGGACCAGTTGCCAAGCTTTCAAAGAGGAACTATCACCTATCTTCCTCAAATTTTTCCAAAAAATTGAAGAAGAGGCAATACTTCCCAACCTATTCTATGAGGACAACATTACCCTAATACCAAAACCTAGAAACAATGTCACACACACACAAAAAAAAAAAAAGAAAAGAAAAAGAAAACTATAGACCAATATCTCTGATGAAGACTGATATAAAAACCTTTAAAAAAAATACTAGCAAATAGAATACAGAAATGCATTAAAAAGATTATATATCATGATTAAGTAGGATTTATTCCAGGGGCATAAGAATGGTTCAACATACACAAGTCAATCCACATGATACACCACATAAACAAAAGAAAAGATAAAAACCACATGATTATATCAATCGATGCAGATAAAGCATTCAACAAGATACAACATCCATTTATGATCAAAACACTTAATAAAATCGGTATAGAGGGAAAGTACCTTAAACTAATAAAGGTTATATATGACAAAATCTCATTGAACATCATACTGACTGGGGAAAAATTGAAACCTTTCCTTCTAAAATTAGGAAAAACACAGAGATGTCTCCTGTCACCACTGCTATTCAACATAGTGCTGAAAGGTCTAGCCATAGCCATTAGGCAGAAAAAATAAATAAAGGGCATTTGAATTGGAAACAAAGAAGTTCAACTGTCACTTTGTTCAGATGACATGATCCTTTATACAGAAAACCCTAAAGACTCCACCAGAAAAAGACTAAAAGTAATAAATGGTTATAGTAAAATTGCAGGATACAAAATCAATGTACAAAAGTCCACAGTAATTTTATACACAAACAAAGGAACTTCAGAAGAAAAAATGAGAAAAATAATGCCATTGGTGATCAAAACAAAAATAAAATATTTAGGAATAATCTTAATAAAGAACATGAAGGATTTATACATGGAAAACTATAAGACACTATTAAAAAAAATTAAAGAAGATACAAGAAATGGAAGAATATTCCATGTTCATGGATTGAAAGTATCAACATAGTTAAAATGGCCATATTACCCAAAGCAGTATACAGATTTAATGCAATTCCCATCAAAATCCCACAGACATTCTTTCAAAAAATAGATTTTTAAAAATTATCACATTCATATGGCATCACAAAAGAACCTGAATGCCCAAAGCAATCCTCCAAAAAAGAATACCTCTGGAGGCATCTCACTCCCTAACTTCAGTCTATACCACAAATCATCAATAATCAAAAGAGCTTACTATTGGCAGAAAAATAGACATACATACCAATAGAACAAAATCAAAAGCCCAGAAATAAACCCACTTATATGAAAACATAATCTTTGATAAAGGATTAAAAAATATACAATGGCAAAAAGAAAGCCTGTTCATTAAATGGTGCTGGGAGAATTAGAAAACCATATGCAAAAGAATATATCTGTACTGAGAACTCTCATCATACAGCAAAATTAACTCAAAAGTAGATTAAAGACCTCCACATAAGACCCAAAACAATAAAGTACATAGAAGAAGGCATCAGTACTAAACTCATAGATTTTGGACTCAGACAGCACTTTATGAACTTGACTTCAAAGGCCAGGGAAGTAAGCATAAATAAATGAATGAAACTACATCAAACTAAAAACTTCTGCACAGCAAAGGACACCATCAACAAAGTAAAAAAAACAAACAAAAAAAACCCCAACAAAACAACAACCACCAAATGGGAGAAAATATTTGCAAATAATGTCTCCGATAAGGGGCTAATATTTAAATTTTATAAAGAACTCATACAACTCAGCAACAAAAAACAAATGATCCAATTAAAAAATAGGCAGAAGACCTGAACAAACACTTCTCCCACAAAACCATGCAAACAGCCAACAGACACATGGAAAATGCTCAACATCACTAGCAATTAGGGAGATGCAAATTAAAACCATAATGAGATACCACCTCACACCTGTTAGAATGACTATAACCAACAAGACAAGGAATAACAAGTGCTGGAGAGACTGTGGAGAAAAAGGAACCCTCATACACTGCTGGTGGGAAGGTAAATTGGTAAAACGACTATGGAAGGCATTATGGAGATTCCTCAAAAAACTAGGAATGGAATTGCCATATAACCCAGCAAACCCTTTCCTGGGTATTTATCAAAAAAACCTGAAAACCTTAATCCACAAAGATATATGTACCCCAACTTTCATTGCAGCACTGTTCGTGGTAGCCAAGTTGTAGAAATATCGGAAGTGTCCTTTGATAGATGACTGGATAAAGAAGTTGTGGTACATTTACACAATGAAATACTATTCAGCAATAAGAAAAGATGAAATACAGCAATCTGTGACAACATGGACAGAACTTGAAAACATCTTATTAAGCAAAATAAGTCACACTGGAAGAATCAAGAAACATATGACCTCACTTATAGGTGGAATATAAAACTGAAAGTAACAAAGAAACAAGAACTCATGAACAGTCAATAATTTAGTGGTTATCTGAAGGTAAGGGGGGAGATGGGTGGGAGAGCATGGTGGGGGTGTGGGAAGGTGGCATCAAATATATCCTGGGAAAGTGAGCTGATTTTGGGTTCTGAGCACATAATGCAATGTATAGACAATATAATGTAGAATTGTACACCTGGAAACAATGTAATTGATATCAATTAATGTCACCCCAATAAATTTAAGGAAAAAAATAAATTTAATAATTAAAAAACAGAAATCCTAGAAATAAACCCAGATGTATATGACCAATTAATCTATGACCGAGAAAGCAAGAATTTACATTGGAGTAAAGATTGCCTATTCAATAAACGGTGGTGGACAAACTGGACAAATACACGCAAAAAAAATTTAGACCACCTACTTGAAAAAAAACCCAAAAAACATTAGACCACCTTCTTTCCTTCTTTCACTGTGTACAAAAATCAACTCAAGTGGATTAAAGACAAATTTAAGTCCTAAAACCAAAAAAAATTCCTGGAAGAAAATATAGAAACTAACTTCTCAGACATTACCTTTAGCAATACCTTCAATGATATATCTCCTTGGGCAAGGGAAGCAAAAGAGAAAATAAACAAACAGGAGTATATCAGGCAAATAGTTTTATTATTATTTTTATTTACAGCAAAAGACATTGTCAACAAAATGAAGAGACATCCCACAGATTGGGAAAAATGTATTTTTCAATGAGGCCTCCAATAAAATGTTAATATAAAAAAATTTATAAGAAAATTATACAACTCAGCACCAAAACCCACAAATAATTCAATTGAAAGGAACAGGCAGAAGACCTGAATAGACATTTCTACAAGTAGAATATACAGGTGGCCAATAGATACATGAAAATGTGCTCAAAATCACTAACCATCAGAGAAATGCAAATTAAAACCACAAGATACCACCTCACTCCTGTCAAGATGGCGAGGATGTGGTGAAAAGGGAACCCTGCTACACTGTTGGTAGGATTGCACATTGGTCCAGCCACTGTGGATAAAAGTATGGAGTTTCCTCCAAAAAATGAAAAATGGAACTATCTTATGATTCAGAAATTTTACTCTTGGGTATTTATCCAAAAATATTCCAAA
>PVKE010030823.1:15000-19404 GCA_004027555.1 Craseonycteris thonglongyai
TCTTGTCATTTTTTACAACATAGTTGGAACTTGCAGGCATTCTGCAAATACAATAGGGTCTTTCTTATGTGTGGTTTCCAAACAACAAGAAAACCAACTAATCTGCCAAACTCGTAGATACAGAGAACAGATTGGTGGTTACCAGACGTGGGGAGTGGAGGTGGTGGGAGAAATTGATGAAGAGGGTCAAAAGACAAACATAACTAAATAATAAAGTAAAACATATGGTTTCCAGATATTTGAGTTATATGAAAAAAATATGGAGAATATTTACTGGAAATGATAGGATGTGGTATCTCTACATACCTGAGGGAAATAAGAAAAAAAAGCATTCACCATCCAAAGCTCTTAAATTGTTAGAGGGTTGGTTAAGTAGTTACGAGACTTAGATTAAGAATAAGAGGAGATCAAAGATGGCGGCATGAGAGGAGAACGCCGATAACTGCCTGGGAAGGGCCTTGTGAAGAGAGGGGAATCCACAGGGGAAACCCTGAGAAGAAACCTCAACTAAGAGAACCACACAACATGGAACAACACACAAAGGTTAGAGAAAAAAGGGGAGAGCGGGAGAGGGAAAGGGAAGCAGCGGTTCGGGGACAGAGATTCAGAGCACGACCCGGGGCTGGCAAAAACAAAGGGGGATTGGGGGACTACGGTCAAAGTGGAGCTGGATCGAGGGCGGGCTGGAAGCCGAGACCTAGGGAGCGTGGAAGCCCCACAAGACTGTGGACAATTTAACATCCGAACTCAAGGGACAGCACACAATGCCCTAATCAGATCACAGAGCCTAAAGTGGAACAGGGACTGTGGAGCAGGGCGGCTGCACTTCCCGGCGGGCGAGGTGAGAACAGGGCACCTGCCCACAACAGCTCAGCACCCCTGATTTATGGAGGAGATTGACTGTGAGGGAGCGCCTTCTGAAGACAGGGCTCTTGGAGTGAGGGCTGGGGCATGAGTGGGCATAGCTGCATTGGATGTGCTTAGAGTGAATCCGGCGGTCTCAACAGAGCCGGGAGCATAGAGCTGCTACCGCCCGAGCTACGGCCTGTGCACACAGGGCTTTCGGTGTCCCGCCCACCGGGCCGCTGCAGTGCTGCTGCCAGCGTGCAACTGGGTTTTTGGTGCCCTGCCCACTGGGCCGCTGCAGCACCGCTGCCAGTGCGCAAGTGCGCAAATGAGCTTTCGGCGCCCTGCCCACTGGGCCGCTGCACATCGCTATGAGCACAGACCGGGCTTTTGGCGCCCCACCCACAGGGCCACCGCGGCACCGCTGCCTGATCGACAGCACGCTACCGGGCTTTTGGTGCCCTAATTGCCAGGCCACTGCAGGGCCACTGCCTGCGCACAAGATCGATTTTTGGCGCCCTGCCCACCGGCCCACTGCAGCACTGCTGCCTACTCACCAGTGCAGAACTGGGCTTTTGGCGTCCCGCCCACCGGGCCTCTGGGGCTTTGCAGCCCGCGCGTACAACTGGGCTGCCGATCGGGTTGCCACGGTGTCATTGCCTGTGCGCGGGACCGCGTGGCTGACCGGGGCCTCTGACAAGCCCCAGCCCATCCAAGTGCTGCCCTGCAGGCTTGGCTTACAGATACGATTGAAGGAGGGTCAGCCAGGCAGAGGAGAGAAAGACCAGAGCTCCTGTGCCCCGCCCGCACTGAACCACCAGCCCCCCTGCTGAAAGAGGAATCTGCTATTGTGTCTCAGGCCCACCCTAGCTCCTACTCACATGCCCCCACCCCTGGCCACAACTTTACTACCCTGCTATCTAACAGCTAAGACAGCAACCTGAAGTGCCCCAGGACACAGAAGCTGCCTGCTTCCCCCAACTCTCTCCCAAAATCTCCTTCTCCCACAACTGAGCCCAAAAGAAAAAATAAAGAGAAGCCCATCTGATAGGCAAACCCCCAGAGGGAAAACAGACTCCTGGGTAAAGCAAAAAGAACCACATAAAAAACAATGCACACCTCAGAATCCAAAGCCCCTCCAGAAGATCAGGGGCAGTCTTTAGTAAAGGAACTTGCACACTTGAAATCAAATCTAAGTGAAACAGAATTCAGGGCTGCATTAAGCAAGACATTCAGAGAGCTCACTCAATGCTGGCAAAGTACACAGACACAGTTAAATAACCTCAACAAGAAATTTTCTGAGCAAAATGAGTACTTTATCAACAAAATTGAGAAGCTAGAGCAGAACAAAAAGGAACTCCTTGAAATGAAAGGCATCATGGGAGAGAGCTCAAAAAAGAATTGACCAGCATAGGAAACAGGGCTGACCAGCTAGAGGAAAGAACGACTGAAATTGAAGATACAAACATGGAAATGTCACAGAGGGAAGAAGAAAGAGAAAGGAAAACCAAGAGAAATGGAAGAGCCCTACAAGAACTTTCTGACTCCATCAGAAAGAACAATATTAGAATAATAGGGGTACCAGAAGGAAGCGAGATGAAATCTTCTCAGAGTCTACTAAAACAAATAGTGGATGAAAATTTCTCTAACCTGTGGAAGGAATTATAGCCCCAAATCCAAGAGGAAAGCAGAAGCCCTAACTACCTAGACCCTAGCAAATTTTCTCCAAGGCACATTGTTCTGAAGATGACAAAAATCAATGACAAAGAAAAAATCCTCAAGGCTGCCAGGGAAAGACAAAACATAACTTTCAAAGGAAAACCTATCAGGCTGTCACCAGACTTCTCAGCAGAAACTGTGCAAGCCAGGAGGGAATGGAGCCCAATCTTCAAAATATTAAAAGAGAGAAGTTTGCAGCAAAGAATTAACTATCCAGCAAAATTAACCTTTAGATATGAAGGAGGAATTAAGGCCTTTACAGATATACAGAAGCTGAGAGAATTCTCCAGCTCAAAACCAGCACTCCAAGAAATACTAAAGGAGGCTATCCGACCTGAATCCAGAAATCAAAATAAATGAAGAAAAGTTGGGACAACAAAATAATAAAAAGGAAAGAAGAAATAGATACAGGATGTCCTCATATATCAATCATCACCCTGAATGTAAATGGACTGAATTCACCAATAAAGAGGCACATGGTAGCAGACTGGATTAAAAAACAAAATCCAACCATATGCTGCCTACAAGAGACACACCTCAGCCACAGGGACAAACATAGACTCAGAGTAAAAGGATGGAAAACAATACTCCAGGCAAATGGCAGTCAGAGAAAAGCTGGAGTGGCCATACTGATTTCTGATAAAAAAGACATCAGGATAAAAAAAATAATGAGACATAAAGATGGACATTACATCTTGATAAAAGGGACAATACAACAAGAAAACATGACACTCATCAATATATATGCTCCAAATCAGGAAGCACCAAAATTTATAAAGCAACTACTAACAGATCTGAAAGGAGAATTTGACAAAAATACAATTATAGTAGGGGATCTAAAACCCCCCCTGACAACATTGGACAGACCATCCAAGCAGAAACTAAATAAGGAGATTGCAGCTTTAAATGATACATTGTAGGAAATGGACATATTGACATTTACAGGTTATGCCATCCTACAACAAAGGGCTATGCATTTTACTCTAGTGCACATGGAACATTTTCAAGGATAGACCATATCTTGGGACTTAAATCCAACCTCACCAAATTTAAGGGCATCCAAATCATACCAAGTGTATTCTCAGAACACAACGCGTTGAAACTTGAGATTAATTGCAAAAGATCAAGTGCAGAGAGAACCACATATATGTGGAGATTGAACAACATGCTATTAAAAAGTAGCTGGGTCAAAGAGGAAATTAAACAAGAGATTAAAACGTTTGTAGAAAGGAATGACAATGAAAACACGACGTACCAGAATTTCTGGGACACAGCAAAAGCAGTATTAAGAGGGAAATTTATATCATTACAGGCCTATCTCAAGAAACAAGAAAAACTACAAGTAAACACCCTCACATCTCATTTTATAGAGCTAGAGAAAGAAGAACAGAGGTCCCCCAAAGCCAGCAGAAGAAAATAATTAATAAAAATCAAAGCAGAACTTAATGAAATTCAGAATAGAAAAACAATAGATAAAATTAACACCACAAAGAGCTGGTTCTTTGAAAAACTCAATAAAATCAACAAACCACTGGCTAGGCTCACCAAAGTACAAAGAGAAATTTCTCATATTTCCAGAATACGGGACGATACGGGAGAGATTACAACTGATGCTGCAGAAATACAAACAATCATAAGAGATTATTATGAAAGCCTCTATGCCAACAAATTTGACAACCTAGAGGAAATGGACAAATTTCTAGAAACATATAGTTTACCTAAACTGAACCAAGAAGATTTGGATAACCTCAATAGACCAATCAACAGTACAGAACTTGAAACAATTATCCAAAAATTGCCCAAAGGCAAAAGGCCTGGACCAGATGGCTTTACCAATGA